>JAECUM010002499.1:0-95393 GCA_016617855.1 Megalonaias nervosa
AAATCTAACAACTCACATTTTCAAATGTTGTAGAGAAGAAAAAGAAAAAAATTATTAAATGAAAGTCGTTTACTGGTTGTAATAAAAAAACAAAAATGAAAGAACACAAAATTTTCCATATTTATATATTCCAAGAACAACTTCTGGAGTTTTCTTGTATCACGTGACTGCCACGTTGACATGTGCTCTCTGCTTGATAAATCAGACTGGCCAGACTGCTGGTTTTTTAAAAAATTATCTGATTTTCATTTAATATAATTGAATTTCTGTACAACAACACTAAAAAGAAGTTTATTGTTGATATCATGTGACTACTGGTATTACGATGTTGTTGTTTGAGATTTGTGAAGTTGTATGACTAGTGATGCAAATGGCGAGTCCCGGGTCAGGTTTCATCTATGCCATAGTTTCGTCTAGTCTGTCAGCAGATTGAAGACATAACAATTATAATACTTGCCATTTCTGAGAAAATAAACCATTTTCCTATTGATTTCATGCAGGTATAAGTTGATATAAGTTTAAATTTTCTAGGCCCGCTGGTAAGAGACTACCATATGTCGCTACCGCACCGTGGTGGCAAATTCCAAATTTTCGATATGCAGTTGCAGTGACCCCACACCCCAACCTAAATGTCCAAATATGAAAAATGGGGTGGGAATATTCGGAGGAAACCCGGATTAGAAAATGGACTGCTATTCGTTTTAAACCAAATTTGTAGTGTCAGAGCGGAAATGAGAAATTGTGGTCCCTTGTATTATATATTAACAAAAGATACGAGCCCCTGTATCATTACAGGTTTGGGGACTGGTTTAACCAATTACAAGAAGACAAGTTGATTTTACAGAAAATTCTGTCCTTGTTTATACAACAGTATATAATGTTGAAGGTCTTTTGTCAAAATTTAAATCAACCCTTTTGAAAATGTTTTTTAAATGATGGATTTTTAACCAGATCATCTTAAGGAAATTAGGTTGTTTGAAAAATCTTGTTTGGGATTTTATTGGCACAGATAAATTCAGGGTTAAACTCTTTTTGTTACAAGACAAGATTCTAATTATTAGCGTTTATTGTGTTTTTTATATACTGTAATATGAAATGTTTACTTTCTATAAGATGCATATATATATATATATATATATATATATATATATATATATATATATATATTGCTATAGAATTCTTTAGAATTAAAAGTTTGAAAGGAAACAGAACATAATTTATGTTCATTATGTTGTTCCCACTTAGCAACATAATGCAGGTCAGCAAATAAAGTTAAAATTTTTATTCTGTAAACTGAAATTACTTTATATGCCAATTTATAGGAATATGAACAAACTTGTTTGGTCTGATACATTTTGTGGTTTTGTACATGAAAATCTTTTCTGACTTCGATGTTTTGGAGAGACGTGAAAGAGAAACATCTTTAGATTTAGAAAATGCATGTTTTATAATCTAAAATGTTCTTTAATTCCATTCAGTAATGGTCATATGTGAACCTTGAAAAAATTAATTTCATCCTGGAAAAACCCTGGAAATGACCTGAAAATTTTAACTTTAGAAAAGCGTGGGAACCATGTTATTATTTGTCTACGTACTTGGTGTAACATTAGGCATTAGTTAAATAGTATTTGCTTTTGCTGTTTTGTTTTTTTGTTCGTATTTTCACAAAAATTTGTGAACTCTGAATACAACCTTGACCTTGCAGTGACTTGTCGAATTCCAAAACATAGCATTGTCCCATATATTTACAATGTACATAATTGCATTTTTAAAACTAAATCTTTAATATCGTAATATTTAGTCTCTGCTTTCTTACAAAATGTATATTTTCCTGAATATATTTGCCCACTCGTTTACGAAAAGAGACAATCTAATAAAACGGTATTTCCCAGAACAGTGATGTCCGCCATTATGGTTCCTAACAGAATTTTATCAAGAAAATAATGTACACGTGACTGTTAAAAATTCATGTTACCGATTCCATTCTTAAAATTCAAATTGCTATTTGCATAAATTTAAGTTTCGAAACACAAGTTTGCATGTTTTTATCATCAAAGGATAACTTGCGGAAAACGGGCAGTAATAGTTGCTAACTTACTCAGGAAATGGTTAATGGTCAATCAGATATCAAAACACATGCCTGTGAATGTGCAAGAATTTGTTGGAGTAACTGATATCAACACCAACTGTTTGATGGCTTGAAGTACATTTTGCCTTGAGCAATATATAACATGTTACGTATATGTAATTTAATTACTTGTGTGTTAAATTATTTTTTATTTTATTTTTGTTTCATTACATTTTATTATAATGATAATTTTCACGGGATTTTACTATTTTCGAAAAATCACTTATCTGTTTTGACCTGATTTGAAAGTAAAAGGTATTACATTATCAGTATTTTTAGCTCACCTTGGTGGAGACGTTTTGTAAACACTAAGCAAAAATGATTGGCTATTACCAAGGTCATGTTTGGCCCACGTGTTAGCTGAGTTGTAAACAGCCTTTCTGTTTTAATTTATTCCAGTGTGGGAATCTGATTCTTAGATAGGGCTATTCTACCGTACGTGTAAAATAGCAATTTTTTTTTTACTGCGCTGTTCAAATTAGTGATCACGTAACCCCTCATGTGAGCCACCATGTGATCTAAAATCGCGGCTTAAAACAGACGCTCTCTAGTAGATTTAGGCAGTCGTATTTTAAACCTTGGGAGCTCCAGAGGTTTGTATTGTTGATCTCAACTTGTTCTGAAGTTTGTCTATTTTTTGGGATTTAATAATTCATATACTCTAGAAAACTACACAAGTGCTCTTTATAAAAGTTCTGGGACAAAGACATTTAGTGGAAATTTATTCTGGAATTCTAAACAGAACATTATAAATTTGATTAAATGAGGAACTCTAGCCATCAGTACAATGACCTCATCTGACGTCATCACCTTCCATATTGGAACTTCATAGAGATTCGAATGTGGATACAATTAGAACTGTTTAGTGATAGGACTTATATTTTTCAATTCTAGGATTAATTTTTGGATTATATTCACAAACCAAAGTCCTATTTCATATTTTTACTTTGTTTTCTAGGGAAACAAATTATTTTGTTAAAATTTACAAAACTTGTTGACTTCACACTTTTCTTTTGTGACATTTGTATGAGGCTACACATAAAACATTACACTGTAACTAACCTGGCCAAGGTGAGGGAGCATCTCAAAAGGGAGGTAGGCATAGAACGACTCCAAAAATCGGGAGTTTTTTTTTCCCCACCCATTGTGAACATTGACAGGTATGGTGTAAGGTCACTTACGTCAAAGGAAACTACAACTCGGCTTTTACAGCATTAGCATAATTTCCAAAGCATTATTTCTGAAACTTTATAATTGTATTTTGGAGATATCCTTTAAAATTTAGTGCAGTGGTGCCCATGATTCTACTACAAGGGATGTACTTCATTCAGTTGAATGTACTTCATTCAGGGCATGTTCAAACCTACAGTGTACATGTGGCGCCATTATGTAAATACGTTCAATATCCTAGTTGCAAGCATTGAATCAAACCACATTGTTGTTCGTCATGTTGTCATACTGGGATCACATTTTGATTAGTTAGGTATTTACAATTTCAAGGCAAAATAAAAATGCAATTACTGGTGCACTGATATAAAATGCCCAATGCAATAATGGATAAATAAACAATAATTGAGTCAAAAGGGAGAGGTAGTGTTACAGCAACTCGCGAATGCTCAATTCTTGTCATCATTTAATCAAGTTATACACAAATTTAAATTAGGCAGAAACAATATGAAAACAATTAAATTACTTTTCAAACAAGTTTATATCATTTCTTTTTAATAATCATACATGTCAACCCTGAGAGATATATATGTGTAATTTTTGTTAATGTAAGTTTGCCTAAATAAATGCATTTAGAACTTACTGCGTACATCTTGTGATATCTCAGAGTTGTGGGTCAGCTTATATGCAGGTCATGCACTTTTTAGTGTTTATACCTATTCAATTGGGGTGGGGGTGGGTGTTGTTTTCGGCATATATGTTAACGGGCTTATATGCAAGTATATACGGTAATTACTCATCTCTATTGTGACGTGTCCAGAGGGAATACAGGCTGATTTAATGAGGCAAAAGTTTCAAGAGGAAGGGACAGAGATTATAGCTTTGTAATTGAAGAAAATGTCATGAATATCTTCTGGGTGTAAAATTTCTTTTTGCAGGGGACAATTGCAACAAAGTTTCTTAATATGCCCATTCAGATAAATTTACTTGCAGAACTCCGGGAGCTTCTGATCATACCTTTATGAATTTATTATTTCAAATGGAATACATGTACACAAAGAGGGCATGAAGAAGAACCAACAACAGAAAACTTGTGAATACATTTTTTGGGAACAACATGGCAACAGCATGTATAGCAGAAATATGGATATAAGTGTGGAGTCCAGTGGGATCACAGGATTTGAATGACAAGAGGTACTTTTAAAATATTTGTTTCATGTTTTATCATTCCCACAGCATTCTCTTAGTTGCTATACTAAATTTTTGTACATAGACACTTGAAGCACATTGGCATTTTAGTTTAAGAATAGCATGAGTAACAGGCAATAAATATCCTGCGTATCTGAAACCCATGAGTAACAGGCAATAAATATCCTGTGTATCTGAAACTCATGAGTAACATGCAAAAAATTTCCTGTGTATCTGAAACCCATGAGTAACAGGCAGTATTGCAATAAATATCCTGTGTATCTGAAACCTATGATTAACAGGCAATAAATATCCTGTGTATCTGAAACCCATGAGTAACAGGCAATAAATATCCTGTGTATCTGAAATCCATGAGTAACAGGCAATATTGCAATAAATATCCTGTGTATCTGAAACCCACTTCTTTTTCAGATCACTCCAATTTGCCTTTGTACCTGTGGGTTCTAGTCCCTGTTCAACTAACATCTGTAAATGAGAAAGCCAGTTGCTTTCTGTGGATCAATATCTTGTGTAGCCTACTATATGCTAAAGAAAGAAAAATGGATGTGAACTAATACACAAACTTGCAACTAGTGTATGCATGATTTGATTGTATTTAAAAAGAAAAAACGAGCCAATTGAAGGGACTGATGCTCAGCTGGGTGAAAATAATTTCCAAATTTGTGATCAAACCATTTCTTCCTTTTTTATTTTTACAGCTGAGTGTTGGAATCATCACCAATGTTCTTGAGCAACAAGATTTCAAATTAGATTCTGTGGTGGAAATGTATGTCACATTGGCACCATTTTCATTTAAGACCAAGTAGACATAATTAGAAGTCTTCTGGTGAACATTCCATGTCAATATAACCATCCATTCTGGGGAAGTAGTGTTAGCAACATTTGGTGTTACAAGAAGGCTGTTGGTGAAAAACCCCATGTTGATACAGAAATCCATTTGTGAGGAGTGGAGATAACACTTGAAAAGGCCATATAGCATCATTTTGATTGAGGACCAACAAGAGATTATAACCAGAATTCTGGCGAAAACCCCATTTTGGAGTAAAAAAAAAAAGAAAATGATGGTTGCCATATTGTGACCAGCCTTCTAGAAGTAGCTATTGTAATATTTTCCAGTATTGGAGGCAAGAATTGCATCATCTTCATTTATGACCAACTAAACATCATCAGGCTTCTTTCAGTGAAAACCCCGTACTGCTATGATTCAGTTAGGTTAAGTAGTGAGAACTTGATTTTCTAGACAGCCATGGTGGTGTAAGCTAAAAAGTTTCAGGCAATACTCAAAATAGCTTAGGAGGAAGAGGAATCGTAGCAAAATTGTGCTAATGGATGGACATCTGATGAAATACAGTTCCATAAGCACATGATGTAATGACAAAATGGAACTAAAACCATGGCTTCTTTTATTGATGCAGCATGACTTTTACATTGCAAGTTTCAATCATGACCATAGGGAAATGGGTACAAGTATGTAACAACTTGTCTGTTTTCATGAAGCTGTGATTTTCAAGGTTCAATTTGATACCAATATGTGGGGGAGACGGGATTTTCTTTTGAGCTGGGATAGTTTTGCTTTTCTTTATGCAATACCACAAGATGATTTCTTTTTCTCTGTATAACTGATGTAATATGTTTTTTTTACTATTAATTGAAGCAAGAATATTTTTTCTAGCTAACTGAGGGCTGGAGAGTTGGCGTAAATTTTTATGCATATCAAAAACAGTAAGATTAGTTGGCATTGTCATGCACAAAATTCTGTAAATTAGTACCAGCTGACAGCTGCAGATATGGACAAGATTCATTGATATAGCTTCACATTCAAGCCCACTGGTTAATTTTGCTGGTGTTTCTGCACTGCATTTTTCGAAAGGGGGTGGGAATTCCCAGATCAGTTGAAAATTGTTATGGAAAGTAAAGTATCAGTGACAATCTGTATTACTCACCCCCCAACCCCCACCACACCATAAAAATCCTAATGGCATTTGCATTTACTGAAAAATGAAACAAACAATGTGCTGCTTAATAATTGTATGTACTCAAAATTTAATGCTTGAGTCTGTCACAAAGCCAAAGGAATAGTTACATCTGATTGGTTAATACCCATGTTGATGACAATAATAAAATTATGGATGTATTCTGAAACAAATTTTACCATGAAATAAGACGGACATAATCTTTATCACAAATCTTTAGAACTTGTATAATGCATCCTACAGTCTTTGTTTCTTCTGAAGTCACTGTTTAAGATGAAGATGTTTATGAATCCTTTCCAGAAATCCAGTCTCTTTTAAAAATTTTTCTCAACTTCAGATTAGGTAGATATTTAGCTTCTCCTGTCCAGCTTTTGAAAGCTTGCAAGTTTTTCCCATTAATAAGGTCTGGAACTTCCATGCCAGAGTCTTCAAATTCTTTTGTTTCTCTTTCTAGTGTCAATTTAATGGCCACCTCTCTTTGTACATGCTGGTTTCCCTTTTGTCGACAACCAACAGAATTTATTATTTGAATCTGTTCCAGCTCTTGGTCAAACCTATGAAGATATTTATTACAAAGTTCTGCAAGCTCACTCTTCATAAAGGTAGTCTTTTGAGGATCAAGGTTTTCTTGAAACCATCTTAATTTCTGCACCAGTAGTTCAACTTTGGCAGCAGTTTCTGACTGACTCCTGTGTTTTCGGATTTCATGTGCTGATTTCCTTGCAAGCTGTTCTGCAACACGGCTATTTGGATGGATTACTTTTTTGGATTGGTTGATTGGGGCTTTTAGTGACTTTGGCATACTTTAACCTGGAAAAACAAAAAAGAAGTAGTCATAGAGTTATACCTTTTGCCTATGTCACTAATTATTAATCCAGAACCAGATGTATCTATAAAAGGAAGAAAGTAAGGTCACTGTGGCCCTTTTTTTTTTGTATGGATTATTCCACTTTGTAATTTGGGCACTTTTTGAAACACTTAAGTAGTCTATTGTTCTACGTAGTTATTTCCTGTTGGTGTACAAATTAAAGAGGAGTTGAAATGTGATCAATTATTTTTTCAGTGGTGACATCATGTCAGAATCTAGAGTGAAGAATCATTGTGACCAAGTAACAAAAAGCAGATCGGTAACTGAAGACCTAACTGCCTATTAATGGATTAACAAGTGTATTTATTTGCTTTTGAAAAAGAAAAACTCTTTAACTCACCTACTGAAACATCCAAGTTTATTATTTTTTGACTGGCACCTCCATACTAAAGATTTGAAAATGAGTATAAAGAAATATGGTGGTGGTTCCTGTCATGACACATTTTATTCCCAATCGTTTGTTGTCATCTTGCTTATCTAACCAGATCTGCTATATATTACCAGTATAAGGGAAACAAGCAAGAAAATGTCCAAATTAACAGCACTGTGCATGATTATGAATCGTAATTGACCAAAAAAGTATTGAAAACACCCAAAGGTAATTGCTTATCCATATTCCAAAAGTGGTTCAAATACAACAAGTTTTGGTAAAGTTATCCTGCAGAAACCAATGTTAGGGGGATGTGGAATTAGGGTCCATAAATCTTTTCAATGAGGTTAAAACCAAAATAATGTATCAAGGCATTATTGATAACAAGTTACCTAAAATCATGTTGAATGGTTCTTGAACATTGCCGGCTACAAGCAACATCACACGAGAAGATGTAACCCTAGATGTGCATGTAATGATTTTAATTCTTTATCAACTCCATCTTGGATAGAGTTATAGCCCTTAACATTAATTTCATGAATCTGTATATCATAATGCATCAGGATATGCAGAGTGGGTACTAAGTTATGCTGGTCAGATGGGTCTGGTGTAGTGTGAGTTAACACTGATGGAAAAGGGGTAATAACTATTAAAATAAAACCCAAAAGACGAAACCTTTTAAAAAGGCACATCTACATCGACTCGCAAAGTCACACTCTAAATGGCACTCAGTTATGCATAAAGGTTGTGGAGGTGCTGGGTGATAAGCAACAGCCCATGTGAAGATATTAACTGTCAAGTCATAACTATTCAAAATGGAGTGACAGGATGACAATGCACGTCCAATGGTTTGTTCGGGTTGCATGTTTACGCTGGTTACAAGAAACTTCTATGGATAGATATCCATGTCACAGACTGGCATGGAAATGGTGAATATTACAGGGCTCTATATATGAATACCATTTATCTAATGTCAAATCACTCAACACAAATCATTCATAACAAAATGAGTTCTATAATGTACGAAACGCCTCTGTTCTGAATAATTTGCATGAACATCGAATAAGTCATGATCTGAAATTGGCTAAATTATGCAATTTTTAAAAATATTTTATGTAATACAAATTTCATATCTTTAATTACTGTTATGTATATCTATATTGTGTCTTTTACTTTTCATGCATGATTGAATATCAGCATGTGTTCAAAAGCTTTAACATCAATCTTGATAATGAACCTGCTGACAAATTTGGGGTAGCTTCTCATTCGATGGTGGGTTCTGCTGCAACATGGAGATGCATTGTGAAATGTCACATGGGACATAGATCAATTAGGAAAATATTGTGATGTAGAGCTGTAACATGTATATAAGGATGAATAACGTACCTGCCAACTATTATGCTTTTGGCATAACCATTACAATTTTTTTCACCTGATCACGTCTTACATTCGACTATATATAGATTATGCTTTTAGTGATACATTAAAGAGTAAAATAAATATAAAGTGTTTGTCAATTTTATCTTTAATTTCACTCGTATAAATCTGAGAATATTCATAAAAAGATGGATGCTGCGTAAGAGCACTAGATGTCCTAGAGGTGTATGTGGTTTCCTTATATTTTATTTATAGCAACTGTAATGACATTTCCTGGAAACAGATGGGTTTCTTCAATACAAGATTTCCTGTAAACATTAGGAAAAAAAAATGCGTGTTTCCTGCTGCAATGGTTTTAAAATTAGTGTAGGTAGTGAGGTTTAATTTTTTTAAACATTATATATATTATCATGACTATATATATATATATATATATATATATATACACACACACACACACTAAGCACTTAAGTACTGGGCTCATTCAGATGCACCAATCAATTCTGAGAAATATTATTTTTATTTTTTATTTTTGGTTTTAATTTGTTTTTAAACATTATATATATATATATATAATGACTAGCATATATAGTGTACTAAGTACTTCAAGTACTGGGTTAAACCAGCTCAATTAGATGCACAAATGAATTTTGGGAAATATTTTTTTTATTTTTTTTATTTTTTTATTTAATTTGTACCTTTTGGGAAGAAAGTGCTAGCATTGGCAATGAAAAAAAGGAAAAACAGTCACCCTACAAGAAACACATTTTTGTTTTTGCTTATGTTGATAAGCTAGTTTAAATAGAGGACCAGTCTATATTAGTAAAGAAATGGCATCAGATGTTAAGCTAAGGTGGCAGGGGACAGTTCTCGTAAATTGGCCCCTGGCAAATTTCTTAAGGCTATGGTAACACAATTTTAATTCTTTTCAAAAAGGCAGTCTTTATCACACATTTTACACAATGCAATGTTTTTTGGCCGCAATGTGGTCACTTTTCTAAAAGAATAATAACATTAGTTTTGCATAAAATATAATTTCCTTCATACCATTTTGCCAGATAAAGTCTACATACACTGTATGTGATATGTACAAAATGTCAACATCATTTTGCACAAAATGTTTAAGGTGGCAGGGGACAGTTTTATTAACTGGCCTCTGGCATATTTCTTAACTCAAGGCTACGTATGGTGTGACTGTTTGAGCTGTTATTGTTTAATAATTAAAGATATGGATATATTTGTGAATTTGGTCTTTCTGGCTTGTATTGTTGTTCTTGATGTGAGGCATGTACACCTCATATAGTCACTGAAGAGTATGCAGACAGTGAAATACGAAGGGTTGGCTAGGAAGCAGAGCTAGCCACTTATAGCAGTAGACACATTGGTTCAAGGCAAGTAGAATATCTCAAAAACTGCCTGGATGACAACTGTTTTGATCTGTACAACATTACTATAAACACTGCTTTAATGCTGAATATGGATGGTAAACAAATGCAGAAACTTTATTACATGTTCAGTTAAATGAGGGGATTAACTCCAGATGTGCACCTTTCAAAAAACTGCTAGCTCCACTTGGTTCTTTTCACTTCTGGACTTCAAAGGTAAATTGTAATAACTCTTTTTTTTACATTTTATATATTTGTTATTCATCCACTGCACTTTCAGAATTCAGACAAGAACATTTCTGGCTTACATTGTGATACATCAAAAGACAGTTCAGGACATTGGCACATTACTACATTTGAGACTACAGGCACATCAATACATTCAATATCGGAATTTATTTGAAATACTGCTGGAATTCAATTGGAACTTCATGTATTTCGACTTGTGATAGAACTTTTAGGACTATTTGGGATTTAATTTAAAACACTGTAAGTCCTTTTTAAACTTTCATTTTGTATACTAGAGAAATAAATTATTGTTGAATTTTACAAAAAGGGTTTGCTTTCACTGTTTTCTGTTACTTAGTTTAAGACCATATAGTTATAACATGATATACAGTTTCAATTCTGAGCAAACTATTGAATAAGGGGTGGCCCATAATATGATCTCTGGAATAGGTAACTGATTTTAAGGAGTCTTAAATATTTTTACCTGAATTGCTGTGTAATGAAAGTGTTATGCTGGATAGTGAATAGCTGTACCATAACAGAAACATGCGAGTATGCCCCTGCATACCTGCAGTAGACTAAT
Source organism: Megalonaias nervosa (assembly GCA_016617855.1). Lineage (NCBI taxonomy): Eukaryota > Metazoa > Mollusca > Bivalvia > Unionida > Unionidae > Megalonaias > Megalonaias nervosa. Next base: position 11,289 of record JAECUM010002499.1, read on the forward strand.
TTACAAACTTACAATGTCAAGTAGTTAGCCACAGATGTGACAATGGCTAGATGGCTAACACAGGGGTTATCGATTCAAATAAAATTCCATTCTATATAAATTAAATGCTAATTTGTTAGGTTTTTTTCTTTCAGTAAGAGATCTATTATTGAAAACAAATTATGGATATATGCCAGCAAATATTCAATTAAAAATGGAGGTGGAAAGAAATGATGCCAAAACGAGAGAATAAACACTTTTGTCTAAATTGGACAGATGTGTGGCCCTAAGAATTGGACTTCATCTTTTAGAAACCACTGAAAAGCTTCTCAGCTAACAAAAATGCCATGATCTTTGGCTGTTTTTAAACCATACTATTTAATTTTACTTTTTAAAAAAGTTACTTTTAAAAAAAGCTTCCTTATTTTGAGTGTATTCCTTAATAGGCCACACATCCTAATGTGAATTTAATAAATAAAATCAACCACTAGATCCGCTGCATATAGTAAAACTCAAAACCCAAACCCCATGATACCAGAATGAAATCAAAACTGAATTTTATTAGTCCCAAATTTTCCTTCTTTAATATTATCATTTCCACTCCCAGTAATCCAAAACCCCTCGACTCTAAATACCAAAAGAAATTTTGTTCCCAAACTCTAATTTCATGCTTAAAAACCATGTAAAACAAAACTCAATTCAACTTTGTTAGTATATTTAAGCTGCTAAATTCCTGATACATGCTGGAACAGATTAATTATGGTCAGCAAGTACTGTAGCGGGCTATCTCTGAGACAAAGACCTGGAAATGTCCCAAAGGCACGTGAGGTTAAAACAGTACTTGACACACATGCTGACGGACAATAATCTAATCTTAAGTATCTGAATCATACAAAAGAACCAGCTTTTAAGGCAAATCATTAATTAAATGTTTGCCATTTCAGAAAGAACCAGCTTTTAAGGCAAATCATTAATTAAATGTTTGCCATTTCAGAAAGAACCAGCTTTTAAGGCAAATCATTAATTAAATGTTTGCCATTTCAGAAAGAACCAGCTTTTAAGGCAAATCATTATTTAAATGTTTGCCATTTCAGAAAGACTATCCTAATCTCATTATCTAAGTGTAACTGATGCAAGATCAATACAACATTGTTTTCTTTTTTTAAATTAAATATCAGGGCTTTCTTATTGTGATGTCACCTTACATTTAATGCTTTGTCAATGCAGACCAACAAAACAGTATTCTAAATTCAGATTCAATCAATGATATACTCTGAAGTTCTAGATCTTAAACAGTGATCACAAAAACTTCATGATTCACAAGGATGACTGTCATTTGGCTGCTACAAAGGGGTCATTAAAAGAAGCCACATTAGTTAAAGCAAGCTGTAAGAAAAAAAAACAGATAATGCTCCATGCCTTCGAGCCAGGCAAATGAACTTTATGGAGTAGTTAAATATGGAGTAGAATGGACTTATAGTAGAGTTATACAATAATTTCATTCTGCTGATGTTTCTTGTCACAAGGACTGTACTTCTATCTGTATTTATTTATTTATGTGACAGGATGTGATTTCTGGAAAGAATGTATATTGTTCAGCCAATTCTTATTAAATAACTGCATATTACAAAAAATGAACAGCTTTCTAATTTCTGTGCACTCTGCCACACAGACAGACTCTCTCTCTCTCTCTCTCTCTCTCTCTCTCTCTCTCTTTCTCTCTCTCTCTCTCTTATTACAAATACTTTTCACATCTGTAAAATTCTCAGTGAACCACAAAATTCTCAAAACCCAAACATTTATATATACACTAGTGTTGGGAAATGGCTGAAATTTCATGATCGATCATAAGTTACACCAGCTGTTATGTATATTTAATTTAATTGTTTGTCTGTTAGTTTTAAATATTTTTTATTCCATTACATGCTGTTGTAATGTAACATTGTTTACTGGACTTGACCTTGCCCAGAATTGAGTTCAGTTCTGTTTGACCTGATTGAATTTTTTTTATTTTTATGTCATTGATGTAAACAATTAATAATAGCTTCATTACCCTCTATGGGTAAATGAAACATTGTATCTAGTTATTGACATTGTTCCAAAATCAGTGACAGTTTTGGTAAACAACTTTCTAAAAAATTTTTTTTTATCTTTCTCAGAATAAGAATTATTGAGTCAAGGTCATACCTGGACTACATGATATGTATCATGTGCCAATTGGTAACAAAAACTTCTCTTTTTTCCAGAAGAAAGAACTTTTGACCCTCATCTGGGTATCTGTTTTGCGTCTTAATTAGTCGTTTTGATAAAGGTTTGTCAGTTGGGCTTAAAACATTTGACACGTTAAGTTGTATTATGTTGTGACCAGTTTGGGCTGAATTTTATTTTCTTCAAATTATTGAATTCAAGTAATTCTTTTCTCTGGAAATACAAAAGTGCTCCGACAAAATTCTTGGATAAAGACTTTCATTGGAATTTATAATGAATTCAAACCTGGAATAATATTTCTGTGATTCAACAAGATACTGCTGACACATCAGTACGATGCAGACTATAACAGACACGTTATCGCCCTCAATTTCAGATCTCAATGGGACTTCAACTGAGTTTTATTCAGGATTTTTATTACTAGGACTTGTGTCTTTAATTACCGCTCTGGTGGCCTAGTGGTCAGAGTGTCCGCCTCTGATGTGGGAGATTGCGGGTTCGATCCCTGGTTGAGTCATACCAAAGACTTGTAAAAATGGTACTAACAGCTGCCTCGCTTGGCGCTCAGCATTAAGAGGTTAGTGTTAGGATTGGTCGGCCTGGTGTCAGGATAATGTGACAGGGTGGGTCATCATGCTACATGTCTGCGGCATGATGCCCCAGTGCTAGACATCACTATAAACTGTCACACTGCATACATCGTAGCGATATGACTGAAAAATTGTTAAAGCTATGTAAAAAATCCAAATCACACACACACACACACACACTCTCCTCCTCAGTCCAAAATTAATGATACATCTGATAGTAGATACAAGAAAACTTGCATAAGCACAATACAGTACTCCAGTGTTATAACACACTTTGCAGTAATGTGATTCAGGGTATAATGCATCAACATTATGCACCCCACTATCCAAAATATTTAAAAAATTTAAAAATTAAAAAAAATAATTTTGAACATCTGTAAGCTGAAAACTTTTCATCAGAACTACTGTACTTTATTTGGACATTACCAGAATGTCTTTTTACAGTCACAGTTTAACTCTAAGTAGCCACTATTGTACATGTCTTTCTTACATCCCACTGCTTTCTGTAATCTGTTACAGTATAACCCAGAATAGATAGATGCTCATTTGCATAATGTAATACCACTCCAGTGGCCTAAGTGGTTAGAGCATCTGCCTTGGATGTGACTGGGTGGGACATCATGCTACATGTCTGCGGCATGATGCCCCAGTGCTAGACATCACTACAAACTGCCAAAATGCAGACATCGTAGCGATATGACAGAAAAATTGTTAAAGCTACGTCAAAAATCCAAATCACTCACTTGTGTCTTTAATTCTTGGATTATTTTTTGGATTTAATTCGCAAAACCGTAAGTTCTTTTTTTTCTCATTTTTCACTTTGTATTTTAGGGAAATAAATTATTTGTTAAATTTTACAAAGCTTGTTGTCTTTACTCTTTTCTGTTACTTTTTTTAAGAGCATAGACTCATAACACCAACCAACTAATGACTGATTATTAACTTATCAAATACGGCTGCCGCATGACAGAAATGATCAAAGTAGTCAAAGAGCTGGGGTCACATATCACAATTTTAGCTAGGGTCTAACTGGTATATATTCAAAGTTTTTGTAATAGGACTTAATTATTTTAGATTGTTGTTTCTTACATTTCTTTAAATAAAACGAAATTATCAAACCTGTGTTCATTTGTTTACTACAAGAACAGGTTAACAAAAACAAATTATCACAATTATGTTTACTTGTTTGCAAAAAGAACTTCAGAACAGGTGAACAGATACAATCATTTGTCATGCAAATGATGTAATGACTAGATAGTACATACATGACTAGAATCAATTAATCATGATTATAATTAAATGATGAACTTAACTGACATTATCAGTAGTCTTTTATAACTAGAAATTCTAGAATTTTCAACACTTCAGCATGTTGACTAAGGTAATATATGTAGGTACAACTGAGTCATTCAATCAACATTTGAAGCAAGACTGTATGAATTAATATTCTTATGGACATAAAACATCACATCCACATTTTCTGGTTTGATATGAGACTTATTTATTAGATTGCCTGCTGGGCTGAAAATCCCCTCTGAAGGAACACTATATTCTGGCACCACAATGAACATATGTGATTTACCCAAAACTCATCTAAAACCCTCAATGAATATAAAACATGTCAAAACCTCCCCATTACTCTATTTTTTGTTTTGACTGGACATTATTTACAGAACTTTTTATAAAAATATAAGTAAATGTGGTGTGATTGACCCTTTAGGCCTATATTATAATACAAAATGGTATTTATTTATATGTTGTTACTTCTTATAAATAATATGGCAATACTCGCCAAGAAAAATATCATAAGATAAAAAAAAAAATGTTTTCATTCGAGATCATGTCTTTTACTAACCACTGAACGTGTATCCCTTTTTTTTGTGCACAACTTGCAAATGGCTTTTGTCAAGTTTAGTTCGTCTTTATTTGCCTGACCATCTCCCTTTCCTGGAACCCAAAGCAGACCCACAATTTTTTAATCATTTCTTCCAGGAAATTCAAACTTTACTTTTCCTTGCCATTTTCAAAGCAGGTCAGTTATATATCACAGCTAAATTATGTTTAAAAATCAATAAAAAGCATGAATGAATATTCTTTGTGTTGTCATTAATTTAGCATACTGTACAGTATTATTTCTGTAACAGTATTATTGAATTTATATATTTTGGGGTTCTTTCAATTCAATAGTAATAATAATTTAATAAATTAATTGGTACTGTACGGAAACTCCATAAGGAAAAGTCATGCTCGATTAATTAAACTGGTTGAACGAGTGAATATTGAGTAACTTGATAAATCGGAACAGCAGTAATATATATCCATACATATACATACACCCAGAGTATTATGGTTTTGTGGGTCTTAAAATAAGTGATGGGCAATTAGTAAATAAAAACATGATATTATATCTCTCCTTTGTTATTCTTTATTCTTTGTGAGAATGCATTAAGCCAGGTAAATTCCAGGTTATCCAAGGGGCATTACTCTGACGTTGCAGCAATTCCAACAAATTTCTATACAGCGGTATATACTTGTCATAAATTTTGTAAAGCTACTGTATGTGTTGTGCACAGTGTATAACAACTTCAAACGTAGCAGGTAGTCGAAGAAATACATCCACAGCAATCTGACATATTTACAGTAGTGTTTGAATGAACACAACTAAAAGTCTTTGTTTAAACAGTGAGGACACCTAAAAGTACTGTCCTCAAAACTTCCTCACTGGAACAATACTTCAGACGAGTCTAGTGTGGGTTGAAGTCACATTTTTCCCATGTTACAAATACAATCGCCTTAAACATCATCCGACAAGTCACTTTCTTCTACTAATAAGTTAACTGGTGCCCCATTGGTGCTGGTTCCTGATGTACTAGGAATAGTTTCTTTGTTTTGTTTGGGAAGTTTACATATTTTCTTTCTGTTCTTCTTCTGCTCTGCAGTTGTACGTTTTACGGCCAAACTTATTTCATCAGTAAGTTTCATCTTCTTTGCTGCAGATTTGAGAATTTCAATATTTCAATTCTTCAAAAGATTTCCAGATAAGATGGGTGGAACAAATTTTCTTTTTGGTTTCTTAACAATGGCAAATGTAATAATTCTTTCTTTAAAAATTGGAGACTTCACACTAATGTTACTGCCTGCTCTTCTTTTTCTTGTGCACAAGTTTCTTCCATAGATGGTGTCACCTCATTTCCTGTTATTACTGGACTATTTTCTGAGGTGATTTTGTTACTATGTTGGGTGCATTCCTCTGTTGGTTGTTCCTATTGAATTTTCTTGGTATGTGTTGGTGATGGTGCAACTTCAGAACCAGAGATTGACTTGTTGTCAAATGTATGTACACCTGTCTGTTTAAATGCAGATATTAAATTCTCTGCAGTCATGGCTTTTAAGTAAGGCTTGGCAGGAAGTTCAGCAACTTGATATTTTGTTATTGTCAAACCAGGTTTGTTCTTCATACATATTTCACACTCTGTTGTACATTAGTTGAAAGGGCCCCAATATGCCAATGTCTAAAGACTGTGTCAAATGTGCAGTGTGTGGTGGCAAGACAAACAGTATAATATTGTTCCTTTTAGCCCAGTCTGCCAAGGTAAGCGAAATAGGAGACCTGTGTCCATCATACAAGATAAGAAGGGGCGATTCTGTCTTTCCATCACAAACATTTGCATAGGGGACAAAATGCTTTGTTAGTTAATTCTGCAATATAAGTAATTGGACCATCCAGATTTTGACATTTCACCTGCAGATCCAAGACTAGCTCCATTCATAAGATCATCATTCCATCTCTGTCCAGGAAACACAAAATATATGGAGGAATACTATTCCCAATTGCATTTCCAGAGGCAATTATTGTGACAGTTGAAGATGTTGGTGATGTAATGCAATGAGGTTTAGTGTTTTTATGACAAATTATTTTTAATGGTGTATGTTTAGTACTGATTCCTGTCTTGTCGAAAGTGTCAATTCTCTTTGGTTTATCTTGCAATTTGTTTGTACTTAAAATACTCTCAAGCTCTATGTAATATGTTGCCAGATTTTCTCTTGAATCTTCCTTGGGTCTTGCTTTTGATAATTTCTGTGGTTTGACTACCTTCAGTTCAGGCCATCTGTTCATAAAGCTGTAAAACCAACAGCTACTTAGGCATTCAGTTGACTTGACAGGTTTCCCCAAGTACTCTGCGTAGTCTTTAGCCATATATTGGATGCTGGATTTGCTGTAGCCATATCCAATGCGAGTCATGTATATGTAATATGGGTTATAGAGTATACAGCTTGGCCTTACTCCGGATGTGCACCTTTCAAAAAAGTGCTAGCTCCACTTGGTCATTTTCACTTCCTGAACTTCAGAGGTAAATTGTAAAAAAACAGAGCTGATAACTTCTTTTACATTTTATATATTTGGTAATTCATTCATTGCACTTTCAGAAGCTGGTATTGTCTAGTCTGGCAAAATTCATTTTCCCTATTTTAATAGCTGCTAAGGATAGTGTACTTTAGACAAATTCAGGCTGATTTTTGGAGCAGTCATTTTAGTTAGCAGTGTGCTAAGATCATTTACAATTTCCAAAAGTACAATATCCAAAGAAATGTCAGTCACATTACATCAAAGTAGCATAAAGTTATGCCAACATTCTCTCCACTGTGTATGTTTTAAATGCAAACAACTTCACCTTACATACATCACTCTCTCAAAAGTACATACTAACTGGTAAGCGCCCCATTACTTCTTTCAAAATACTGTGTAGTAAGCATGCGATCGAACTCTTGATATCACCAAACATTATCTGCGGACAAACTGGTTAACAGATTGTTTACAGTGTTTAATGATTTGAAGAAGATATATACTATTTGAGAATATGGCATTCAATGATGTTTGGAAAGCAGTGATATTCATAGATTCATTTTTAAAACAGTGTACTCACCAAAAATCAGGACATTTTCCAGAATCAATGGAGATGCAGAACTAGTTACTTAGGTCATCCAGTGAACGCACGATAGATGGCTTTATGCAGTAAAATGTCGAAAAATCCAAATGCTGCGATACCATAGCACCTGTGATATCGTAAGATGCAATTATATATATATACATATATATATATATATATATATATATATATATATATATATATGTATATTGTAATATGTCGAATTTTGAAGAAGTACTGAATCTTCAAGTTGAATAAATTGTGCATTACAATTTTTCATAGTCAAGCCAGAAAAGTCTTTGAGAAGGTCACTTTGATACAGTAAAACCTGATATGAGAGACCGCCCCTTCTGCCAACAAAAAGCAGTCTCTCAAGACAGGTGGTCTTTCATAGCAGGTTTGTACAAAAATACCAGTTTCCAAGGTCCAGTTTCAGAACAATTTCAAGAAAAATAACCACAATCACTGTACATATATTCTATTCTTTATTAATAGTTGTTGCTAAAATGTTGTTGTTGTTGTTGTTGTTGTTGTTGTAGGGTTTAATGCCATTTTTCGACACAAGATAGGCTATACATGGCGGCCAGTATTAATGGTGGAGGAAGAACCCTGGAAAACCCCGGGAAGAACCACTGACCCACGAGAAGCTACTGGCAGGCTTTCTCATGTACCCACGTTAGCCGAGCCTGAGACTCAAACCCACACAGACAGAGGTGAGATGGCAGTGATCCGGAACAGTGAGCGCTTTAGACCACTCGGCCACTCGGGGCCCTGCTAAAATATTGTATGCATTTATCTAAAAACAAAATTATATTGTAATAAAGATATACTTCTATCATTAAACATGAAATCACATTTACATTTGAAGATCACATATTTTAGCATATGAAATCGTTTCTGAATTACTCGTTTTCCTTTATAAGAACCTAAATTTGTTTTACAGATGTTTAAACAGCTTTTTTGCGAATGGTCTGCACTTTTTCACTTCTTTCAGTTACAATAATTATTTTCTCCAGCTTAAAATTTGTCTCTTTTTAGTTGGAGGTTCGTCCATTGTTATTAAAATTCTAGGTGTTAAAATTATTAGTGCTCAGTTGTAATATCGAACGTAAAGGTGGTGGCTGTGGGAAAATATGAAAAATCTATACAAGTGCATTGCATATCTAACAATTAATGAAATAAAAAGAAACAATTATCTCATCCATAAACAATACCATTTAATAAGTGACAAAAGTCAATGGCTTCATTCAAAGATAACATACAGGAATTAACTCTATAAGCAAAGTGTGTAACCTGGTCGCACCAACTTGAATAGACGACAGCTTTGTGATTGGGATGTCATCACTTAACATGGGGAGGGGGGAAACAAACATCACAAGTCTTGAGCACCATCAATCGAATCCTGCAAATGATTCTCTCTGCTGGTTTAATAGACAATGACCTTATTCACCCCGGCAATACCGATTAACTCGAGACAAACAATATACGCAACCACTACGTCAACTTTGACACTTCAATGGCATTTCATGACATGTACATTCGCCTGGTTTACGGACTGTAGCATCTATCACCGGTAGCAACAATCCTTTTTTAAATATTCTTTTGATATTTGTTTTTGATCAGAACAGTTGATACTAATCAAGCGGTCGTTGTAATAATTTATTACATAAAGGTCACTGGTGTCTGTCAGTTCTCACAATACAGTTGTCATAGGGATGCCAGGTCCTACAAAGGCCGGGAAGCAGGTTAATTACGAGAATAATTGTCTGGTTCCCTGCTTTGTATGCTTTCTGATTTCCTCACCCCTATACGAGTAACGGAGAACAACACAAGGAGCACACAAACCAGGGAACCAGACTAGGAAATAATCTCCATATACTTTAGTCTGGTTTACAACAGAAACTATAAAACACTACAAGCCTAGCAAAAAAAAATCAGAGATCGGTAGCCAGCCTATTTTTTTTAATATTTGGAATGGTATGGGCGGTCATTCTTACAGGGATTAAACAAAGGTTGGTGGAGTTTATCGTTTTTTTTGCAATGCGGTCGTTCATAGCAGTGTCGAAATGCACATTTTGCTAAGATATCGCGGTCGCTGGTCACGTTCAGCAGATGGTCGCTCATAGCTGAGTGTTTATATAATAAAATTGATCCGTGCATTACGATTGTGGTCGTACATGACAGGTGGTCGCTCATAGCAGAGGTCACTCAAGACAGTTTTTACTGTATTTCCCTTATTTCATCTCTGAAACATAAAAGGACCTACGTTAAGGTTCAGTAGAACTGACCGTAATGCTATCATGGGAAAGTACAGTAGGGTTACCAGCCATAACCATGGTAGAGAACTTCATGTCAAATAATTGATCTTCAAAGGAAAGTTGATTGCATCGTATTCTAGGCTGTCAAAATCTGATGAAAGACATGATTATTTTAGGGAAAATTCAGCAGTTGCTTTCGACTGGTCAGTTAAAATTAAAGCGTACACTTTGGAAGCTATGGGAGTTTAAATTTACCGACCTTAGTCAAAATTATTTAGTCAGAAATTTGCCTTGTGAGAAGACAAAAAGGTCCGACTCTGGTGGAAAACTTACGTATAGTGTCTTCCCTTGTTAACAGGTAAAGAGGCCAGATAGCTGTCTTGAAAGGAAAAGACAGGCTATAGTGCTAGGACACACTATTGCATGGAAAAGAAATAGCATTAAGGTAACAGCTTTCTATATCCCTCCCCGAGAAAACCTGATGAGGACAGTCCAAGAGTGAAGTCCACAAATAGAGAGTGCAGAATAGAAGGGTCAGAGGAAGAACCAAGCATACACGCTAAAGTCAATAGATGAACGACGCTAGGTGATGCAAATCGGGCGTGGACATTGTACTCTTTTCACTACTTGTTACTATGATGAACGAATCCGTAAATTGAACACTGCTAATAAATTCCCTTAATGTAAATCTGTTGGATTGAAATTGCAATTTTAGTTTATGTATTAATTAATTAAAATTTATTTTATTTTTATTGTTTAAGGGGGCTCATATTTGTTTATTTCTTCTCAATAGTCTCGCTCAGTTCTCTGTTAATGTTCTATCAATCCACTCACAATGGGCAATAACATCAAGGGAGGTCATCCTCAAGATAACGATTGCCAAATCAATTAACAGAGGGGCACACACCCACACGAACCCCTTTACATACATATTATATATATATATATATATATATATATATATCTATATATATATATATATATATATATATACACACACACACACACACACCAAATCTCCGGATAAAAGCCGTATTTTCCAGCTTTTTTTTTTTAAGCTGTATCTCAGAATCTTCAGATTTGTATTTTAAAAAAAATCACAGAATTTCAGGTTCTGTTTTCAGTGTGGGTTTATGATAATAAATTTGATTGGATTAATATATTTTCATCACCAATTAACACCCCTGATAGAAGTTTTGAGGCAATTTGAATTTCCTCTACAATCTGCCATTTTTTAATTGCTAAGAATCAAAACAAATAATGACTGATTTATCAACATATTGTGTGGTGAAAGGATGTTTTATCTGCCAAAGAAGCTGAGGCTGGGTTAAAATGACAAGACAGCAACTGGATGGGTAGTCCTACAAAGTAAGATGTATCATGTGCGTATCACGTGCTGTTTTGGTGCAGCATCTTACTGCCTAAATAACGTCCTTGTGTAGTGTGTTCCAAAGTCGACTGACAGGAGAGTGAGAGGTAACATCTTAAAGGATATCTCACACACTTGGCAGCCCATATCAACACTCTTCCACAAATTTAAATACAATTCATTATACTTACCTTGCTGTCTTTATGCTGATGAAATCAAGATCTCACAGTAGCAAATGAGCGCATTTTCATGTTCTGTTCAGCTGGTTGGAATGCAATGGAAGATGGGGATGCAGAAATTAGATTAGGTTGAAGAATGTTTCTTTAACAATACAAAAAGAAGTATACTAATATCAATGAAAGTGTTTAAACAGCTTCAACTTGTTCAAGATATTTACTAACTTTTCAACTAATTTTGTCATTCCTGGCTCCCATTGCATTCCAACCGAAATGTAGGTCAACGGAACTTGAAAACATGTCCATTTGCTTCTGTGATAATCTGAATTTATTTGGAAAAAAATAGAAGTAAATAAAGCGCGCCTAAATCAACACAACTTTAATTTGAGGAAAAACTTTGATACGTGTTGCTAACTGTATGAGATATCCTTGAAAATTTCATCCCTTGCGATGTCAGTCAACATCGGAACACACTACACAAGGCTGTAATTATGGCAGTACATTGTAGCACTAAAACAAAAATATTCTGCGATTCATCTTACATTGTAGGACTACTGGTTATGTGCGTGTGTGTATGCCGGGTACTTAATCACTGGAATGATACCAAACTATTTAATCTGGTGACCGCCCACCCACCCCACCCCTCGCCAGCTTGATTGTCAAATGTCTTATTGTAGTCGATGTGGTAAATCCGACTTGATTTTTTGTTTTCAAGTATTGATAAAAGGAATCCAAGAAATTAGCTTTCTGGTCAGACTTTTTGCCAATTTACCTTGTTTGGATGACGAACAGGTATCAAAATAGTATGCAGTTATGCTCTGCCACTTTGCGTCAAGAACCACGTGCTTGTTGACACTCTTTGTTATTGAGTTACAAAAGGTACCTGAGAACACATTTTATCCAATCGAAAACGTTGTTACTCACATGCTTGGACTGTTTAATCCATGTGCCCTTCGGCTAGCGTTTAAACTGTTCATCCTATAATAATAATTGTAATAATAATTGTAAAAATGTTTTTGGTTCGAATTTTTTGCAAGTCAGCGCTAAGAGGACCTAGCTGTAAATGCAGGTAAAATATAAGATTTTAAAAGGGAGATGTTAACACTGAATTTTGTTTGTATCGCAGCCGATGGAGAGGTTAGGGACTACTCGACACGATGCAGGTTCCATGCACTATTAACATTGGTTAAATTTAATGCGTGACGTAAAATCGAAAGTATGAATCGTGTACTTAATCGTTTACGAAGTTAAAATTAATTTTCATTTGACAATGCAGATCAGGTGTTCGGTGACAGGGTACAGCTAACACCATGATCGAGTTGCCTCCCCGCCCATGTTGCCATTATAGTGGCGACATGCCTGCCATGCTTTAGAACTTAAAAATAAGAAAATATTAATCGTTTTCGACCTGCCTGAACAGTATTTTAATGTTTTGATTAAAGTTTAAAAAAAATAGATTCCATACATTTCCTAAATCCCTAGATGGAGTCACACAACTGGCTTGAATCATTCAGTATTCATACATTGTTTAAGACGTCTCATTCCCCTACGTTTCTCATCCCTTGATCATATAATAAGGTGCACATAGAAAATTTGTTTGGGTTTTGTTTAAACTGTTTCTTTTTTTTTTAAATTTACTTATATGTTGTTAAACCCTTGATGGATTTTGATTTTGTTCATGCATGGGTTGAATCATTATGGAGATGATTCATCCTGCAACATACAGCTTTGCTTTCACAGTTATAGAAAATTTTCATTAGGGTTTTATTTAAAGTTTTTTATAAAAAAATATTCCTAAACCTCTTGATGGATTTTGTTTATGATTGGAGTGAATGATTATGCACCTTTTCCTATTCGACCTTGGGGTCAAGGGCGCAGTCATTGAAAATTGGTGCAAATGTTTTGGTTTTAAGTGTTTTAATTTGCTTATATTTCCTAAACCCATGATGGATTTTGTTCATACATGGAATGAATTATTATTAAACTAAGACTATTTTGTGACGTGTTCACTGGCCCCTTTGACCTCTGGGTCAAGGTCACTACTTTTGCAGCAAGTGTTTGATCATGCGGTCCACATTTAGATGGTGACTTTCATAAGCATAACTTATACTTTCTTAAGTTCTGTACCTAATTCCATGACAAAACTTTGTAGATGGCTTGCTTTTGATGAAAGGAAGATACCTGTTGATTTTAGATTTAAAAGCTCAAAGGTAAAGGTCAGATGAACTCCAAGAAAGAAAATAGATTATACAAAATAACTAAAGTTCCATGCTACAAGCCATGTCCAAGCACTGGGGATGGGGTGTGTTCGAGACAAGAAAGGCACATTTAGATTTTGGGATCAGTTTGACCAAGGTAAAGATCGATGACACTTGAAGAAGAAAAATGATTTCTGAAAATTAACTTGACATGGCAAGCATATATTATACCATTTACAGTACTTGTTGTTTTCAGTATTATCAGTGTGATCAAGAGTGAAACGTTTGGTCTCAATATTCTCCAGAAGATTAAAATTTTTGGTACTTCCAATTCTTGTATAATTTTAAATCTAGTAGCAAGCACAAGCTTGTTGATTATAACCAGGGCTTCAACTGAAAAGTTGGCTAGATTGTATTTGGCAGACAAAAAGCCTTTTTAATGAATCTGAGCAATTTTCACTTTGCCCACTGCTTTGGAGAAAACCCCTGCTAAAACATGGGTTTGAACTATATCCCTCTTACTCCCTATCATTGAATGAAGATCTGGATTCATGAAGCATCTTACCTAAGGTTTAATGAACCCAATTTTTGAAGCTATGCTGAAAAATACCTTTACCAGCTAAACCCATTACATAATCAACCACTGTATTGCATGGGTTGTTTTATGAGGAAAAGTGGATTAAAAACTGGATTAATTTAAATAGGTTACTACTGACCTTAATTGTTTTATTCCCAAATGTTGAGATACCTCCAAGTAAATCTACACACCAAGAAGGCTGTTTGTAAAGTAATAACAAGAGTATTCCAAATAAGGCAGCTTTATTTCTTGCTTTGAATTGACACTATATGTTCCAGAATTGTGCAGCAAGTGACAGGCTTGTAAGCAAATAAAAATAAAATGTTACTATTTTGCAGAAAACTTGGATTTGGTTTGGTTTGGTTTGGTGTTTTGCAGCATAGCAAAATAAGTAGGTTATTTGTTGCTAAGGCATTTGGAGTCAAGTGCCTTGTGCAAGGATTTTATGTATAAACCATGACATAGATGTTGCCAGGGTGTGCGAGTGCGCGGAGCATGCAAAAATTTTACAAATTTGTGCACCTGGAAAGCATTAATGCATGAGAACTCCTGCAAATTAATTCAGCCATCCATATAAGAATGCACTTTGTGCTTTGTAAAATTTTTATTTAACTGTTAAATAAAACTGAATAAATAAAAGCTTATAAACAAGAATAAGGATGCTTATTTGATTGACAGTTTTTAGAGACCACCAACGATCTCGGCCTCTCTAATGTCACAGATTTTGAATTTTTTTTCCTTTTTACTGACAAAATATACCATCTAGCAATTGTTTTTTCAACATGATTTTTGGCTGTTAAAACTTGTCTTTAAAATCTTGGGTAAATTCAAAGGTACAGTGAATGCAAGCCGCAGACTTGGATATAAAATGCACTGGAGTCTTTTCTTACATAAACAAATCCTTTGTTTATATTGACAAATCATCTCACTAGTGCATTGTTATATCATGCTTATGCAGACATTTGGCCTGAGTACTGTATGCTGTGAAACACTCAGATAGTCATGGTACCAGACTAACTACAATCAACCAACCTCTGAACGTCAACAAGTGACCAAACGATTGGTAATCTTTTGGGGGGGGGGGGAATGTACCAGAAAAAATAGTTGCTGAAACTTCGAAGGAAACTGATTACCTTTGTAGCACCAATCATTCTGTATAAATACTAATCAAATGTAGTATGTATAAACAGTAAACAGTCATGATCGGAGCTGATGTAAAAATATTCTTTGAGCAGGTTAAATAGCTGCTATTAAAAGGCAAAGAAGTCGGGTATAAACCACCATTTCACATATTATCACATAGTTGGTACACTTCGCCTACAGTGTGTGCAGTTTCATATTTTTGATATTATACGTGTGAACATATCACTTTATGTGATTCTGATTGGTCCAAATAAGCCCATGAAAATATTGTGCACGATCCTCTTTACTGATTGGCTGGGATCGTGGGAAAACGTTTTTAACCCCGCCTTCTGGAATGTTTTGTTTTGAATGAAAATTTTTTGGTGGCCATTTTTTAACTCGACTCGCGAAAGGAAATTGAGGAAAAATTATCTCGGCTGTCTGAATATGGATATGTTACCCCCATAGGGGTTTGTTATGTCATATTTAACAATATCATCATAAGAAAAATGGTGTAAAACTACAAGAGAAGAACAACAATAAGAAGTAAAACTAAGGGTATTGCTTATTTGATAGCGGGTGGCGGGGGGGGGGCGGTATATCTGTAACATAGATATAGAATCCACCATATATACAAGCGTGGTTTAAATGTTAACTTAAAGAAGTAAATAAACTCACCTCTGTTCACAGAAGAATCTGGACATAAATGGGTCTCCTCACTGACTGAACTTTATCCAACCACAGCATCTTTACGTAGTATATATGGGATGTAAATCCGACACAAAAAGAAATTTGTTGACGCCTTCTGTACAGTCTGTTGTTCCAAATCAAATACTGCAAATATCCGGTCAAAAATGCATTGCAGTAAATGTGGGAATTTTTGCATCCAGTAATCCTATTTCACATGAAAATCGCAACAATGTAACGTTTAGTTCTGAAAGTGACATTTTAGGGTAAACATGTACTCTACTGTAGGCCTACTGTACTGTGTACTGTATCAAACAATGTGGCAGCATCACATCGCATTGATCATTCTGTTTTAAAAAATGATTTTGTTGTTATAAAATGTGCTGTTTATTCGGATGGAAGCTTTTTCTTTGATTTATAGTTTGTAAAACAGCACAATCTACTTTTACCAGTTCAGCTTTGTTTGGGACTATATTTTATGCACAACAAATGAAAGGTGCACCGTCTGTCAGAATGAACGAAATTATTCATTCTTCTTTCTATCTAAATAATTTCCACTGAAATAAAAACTATGCCAAGGCTTGCAAAAGCTGGACATTATTCAACTCGTTTCATAAATTCAATATTAAATCATTACCCATTTGAGATCCTCTATTTACTTGATAGGCTGCCATTAGTTACTGAGATGTATTTAAAGACTGCTGTTGGTGAACTCATTGTGCTAATTTGCATAGGTAAAGATCATGAAGTGGAACAATTCAGTATAGGTAAATCAAAGAGATGCGTTAAGAGAACAAGACTACATTGCCTTGAATGGGAATGTTTAAGCCATCTGTATTAAAGATTATTGCCAAGTTTGTAAACAGTGGCAATGTTTCTTTGAAGTCAGATTTTACAACATATATTAAATGCAAAACATGATTATTTCAGTTGTTAGAATAGTGTTCTGGTCTGATCCATTTTGTGAGGTGATTTAGGAAGCAATTAGCTATCAACAAAACAAGCACAGCCCAGCAAAAATAAATTTCAGAACTCCAGGTTGATGGAGTTTTACTTTGTGAAGCATGCCAGCATATGGGGTGGGTGGGGGAGTTTAATTCCTGAATCAGTGAAATCAGTGTATGCATTATACATGACTCATCTTACATTGTAAATGACAATCATAAAATGGTAAACAGACAGAAAATTGTAGGTCAGAAAGTCGCAAATAGAGATGGGACAGAAAGTCACACTTTGAATTTTAAAAAATTTCTTGGTAGAAAAAAAATGTATTAAAATCATGATATTCCACTATTCTTAATTTTTGTTATTAATGAATTGATGGCTTTACAGGAAGAGGGTAATTGTTTAGCAGCTGAAGTGTTAGGGGCAAATTGTAAATCAAATGTATGACATTGAGATCTTTGAGGTTATTTAAAGCTTAGACAGGAAAGTAGCTTGGATAAGGATATACAGGTAAAAATTTGGTTTCAGTCTTCAGTTACTTTTTAAACATGTAAATAAAATGAAACCTTTTCTTGTGCTAAATGGCTTTACTTTCTATGGCTCTAATAAATGTACAAATCCAAGGTTTTTATCAAAGAAATAATTCCAAAATGGACATCATCACATGCAGCAAGGGTGGTTCTAAACTGTTTTGAAGGTTACCTGCATAGACGACATGCATTACACATTATGTGGAAGTTGTGCAAACTTAGGTCCAGCATTAGGTGCAGAGATAGTTTATCCACAGACTTTGCAATACCTAAATCCAATTCTAGGCCATCCCCATAATCACATCCCTGATGAAACGACTGTGAAAATAGCAAAACCACACAACAACATGAGAGAGAAAGCTTTGTCAAGTCATGATGCACCCAGCTGTATTTCTGCAGAATGTGTATCAGCTTGACAAGAGTACAGCAATCCACCAAGAATTAATCAGACTAAGACTATTAGCCATTTAAATTAAATCATTAATAAACTTTTGGATTTTTAGTGACAGTTACAACAATGTGATTATCTTGTTAGTTACGTGTATACTCTTATTTTGTTACAAACTGCTATAAAATATCTTGAAAATATTAAAAGATCATGTGGCTGATACTTTGTTTCCTATGTTAATATCTCAGAGAAGGTGCAGTTAATGGTGTCATTCATACAAAAACCTGCAACATTAAAAAATTCTAAGTGTGACTTTATATCCAGTGACTTTTTGTCCTGCATGTAGCTTGTAATAGTGAAAATTCAAATTTTGACTTGTTTTGTCCTATGACTTTTTGTCTGTGTCTTTCTGTCATACAACCCATAAAAACTGCCCCATCTTTATTATATTCATTGACTATGGCTGTTTCTTCCCTTCCTTTTTTTTTCTACTTCCTTTTATATTGGTGACAAGGGTGTAGCACTACCCTTTAGATAAAATCCTGGCACATCTCTGCTTCAATTATATATGAGGAACAGAATGTCTCGTTTTATGCAGAGATATTTAATCAGTGACAATATGCTGATGGGATAAATAAAAATTGCAAAGAATTAGCAAGGCAGCCGATTTAAAAAACTGCAAGTTTGTTATCTTGTGTAAATTAAACAAAAATGTTTAGATTAAGAGTGGTGGTGTCGATAGTTTTCATTCTTCATGTACAAAAACAAGTACCTGTGGCTGTGGTAGTTTTTTTGCATGTACAGGAAGTACAATGTGATAGATTTTGTTGGTATTTATCCCCACTCCCTCACCCGGACTTATTGAATGAGATTTTCTTTGCTCAGGGAAATTGCGCAGATTTGTCTGTTTTGAAAATAACATTTTAATGTCCTCCAAATTTAAGTGAGACATGAAATCGGCAATAAGATGTTTTTTAAAGCATTAATGGAGTGCAAAACAAATGGCATGATGGCTAAATTGAGTTCTGAATCTGATCAAATGGAGTCTGCCTTAAATGGCCTCAAACATTGAATAAAACTCACTTATAACCTGCAGGTAGTCTTTTTGAAAGTATTTTTGTTATCTGGTCAACGATGATATATCCATCTATAATCTGCATACTGGAAATACAACCAGTATGTCGACACACAGAAAAGGGGCACCATCTACAATTGACAGAACTAAAGATGGCAAGACCATCAGATTCATATGTATATCGATAATGTATCAGATCATAGGCTGTGTATCATGAATTGTATTGATACATGGTACAGGTGTATTGTTTCACCCCTAATTGTAATGGGGATTCACACAAATTGGGCACTACAATGATGGTTAATGGTATGGTCTGGTTTACAGTCTTTAGCATACAATGCTACCAGCATGACCTGTAGATTTTACGAAACTGGCAGCCAGACTCAAATTTTGTTTTTGTTTTTTGGAACAAACCTTCCTAGCTGATCAAGTAAAGGTCAAGTAAAGGTCAGTAGTGTTTATCTCTATGTGGTCATTCATAGCAGTTTTGTCTAGAAAAATCTGCACTTTGCCTGTGAATGCAACTGAACTTGGGAAAAGAATACTCCTACTGAGTTTGGGGTTGAAGGTCAATTTCATGATCACTGAACAAAAGAAGTACGATGGGTCTGCAAAATGTTAAGTCAACATCACTGATCAGGACTGCTTTTGTGGGTGGGATGCACATGGAGTTAGGAAGCCTACTGATCTTGGGGTAAAAACTGCGAAGGTCAAGGTAACTGACTAAAAGAAGAAAAATAGTTTCTGCAAGAAAAATTTCATATACTGACCATGCATGTTTACTAAAGTTTGTGGATGATTTACACATTGGGTAAGAAAGAAGTCTGTTGATTTTTGGGGTCAAAAGGTCAATGACACCATGATCGAAAGACATCATTTGTATACTAAATTTAGTTCTAGACAATGTACCTTCACCAAAATTCAGCACTTAAGGCAGGAGAGGCTTATTGATTTAATGGTAAAGAGGTCAAAAGACAATGATCAAGGTCATTGTGACAGAAAAATGTCAGTTTTGCAGAAGAACTTTTGTTCAAGATTAAGTTCCTTGATCAGAATTTGTGGATGGCTTTTACTTAAGGTAATATAAAAACCAATAGATGCATGGGTCTCAAAGCCAGAGGTAATTGTCATGTTAAGTTTAATAAGAAACTAATGGTTTCTGCAGATTAAGTTTTATGTGTTAAGTGTCTTCATAGAGGACTGTTAAATTTGGGGGTTGGTACACTTGGTTTATCTCTTATTTGTAAAGTAATGTTAAATATTTGAAATTGGAAGTTGACTTGTTTTCAACTTTTCTCTTGTAACAAATGCCATTTGTTTTAAGAAAATAAAATTGAAAAAACCATTTGTAAAAAATAAAAATAAGTATTCCACATTCAGTTTTAATCTTGTAGAAAAACTAATAGTAGTCAAGATCAGCCAAGATGAACATTGGCGGGTTCTTCCTCCACTATTTATACTGGCTGCCATGTATAGCCTATCTTGTGCTGAAAAATGGCGTTAAGCCCTACAACAACAACAACAACTATCTTGTTTGAGGCAGTAAATGCTGAGAACAATGTGTTGGGGACCCAGGTGGCAGAGCGGTCTGCAGTGCTTGCCTTTGCCAATCACTTCCATCTCACCTCTGTCGATATGGATTCGAGTGTCGGGTCAAACAATGTGAGTAGTCTTGCCAGTGGCTTCCCATGGGCCGGTGGTTCTTGATGGTCTTCCCAGGTTTGTCCTCCACCAGTTATACTGGCCGCCATGTATAGTCTATCTTTGTGCTGAGAAATGATGTTAGACCCCAAAACAACAACAGATTATGTTTATCTTTGAGGCTGTGTTACATATCGATTGTAAAATGTGTCTGTGTAATGTGAGGAGTTTCTTGTATATTGTGATAGCATCATTTGCGAAATAGCCTGTCTTGAAAGATCCTTTTTTTTATGGCAGAATTTTGAGTTTTGGATTTAATTTAGTTTTTATTCATTCTTTTCATTTCTAGGTTGAAGGGATTGAATGTTGCTAGCACCACAAGATGCCTAGTTGGTTTTCAGAATTATTATAGCACTCAGCCTGCCATTGCTGCCCCTACAGCTGAAGGAGAAGCCAAGAACTTCTCACCTAAAATACATAAGATTGTGGATGACATCAGCAAACTAACCCTCTTTGAAGTAGCAGATTTAAATGAACTATTAAAGGTACAAATTAAGTTATGTTAGAACCAGCTAAAGCTAGGAAGAGATGAATATTTTACTTTCTTCTGAAAAAATTGCCCCGTCATGGAGTGGGGCATGGGCATTGGGATTAGACCTGCCCATCCATCCCATGCATACATTCCAAAATATTTGTTTCTAGAGTCATGCACATTTTTGGTGTCAAATGTACATGCTACATATAATACATATGCACCGGACCCACAGTTATGGCACAATTTCGGGGCCCCGAGTGGCCGAGTGGTCTAAAGCGCTGTCCGTTACGGATCACTGCCATCTCACCTCTGTCTGCGTGGGTTCGAGTCTCGGATTCGGCCAATGTAGATATGTGAGAAAGCTTGCCAGTAGCTTCTCGTGGGTCGGTGGTTCTTTCCGGGGTTTTCCCGGGTTCTTCCTCCACCATTAATACTGGCCGCCATGTATAGCCTATCGTGTGCTGAAAAATGGCGTTAAGCCCTACAACAACAACAACAACAACAACAACATGGCACACATTTCTGATATTTAGTTAGGTTAGCATGTGCATTATATGGCCTTGACCTCAGTGAATGTCATTTTTCAAGGGTTGATTGAATCCTTGTTTGAAAATCATATAAAGTCACTAATTATACATTATGACTTCTCTGGTAGCTTTGTTCTGATTGGTCAAATTGCAGGAAGCTGTCTTTGCTGAAATGTGAAATCACCCTCACATGTGCAAGGGAATGGGCTATACAGTTCCAAAGGTTCATTTGACTCTTTTGTCACTACACTGAAATCACTTCATATCCAGGGCAACATAAGAGGCTTGGACTTGAGAACTTGAAACATATTCTAGAGGCCCAGATCATATACCGTATATACCACTTGAATTGAAATTGATTCAGCTTAAATAGAGTGTAAAATGCAAAACTGGAATATTTTTATGTCTGCTTTTCTTGTGAAGATCAGTTAGACAAAGCATCTGATTAGTGAAGAGGTTCCAAAAAATGAAGATTGAATTTTTAATAATAGTAAATCTAATATTTGCATCGGAGATTATATTTAGATTGAAGAAAGTACTTCATTTATATACTTGACAAGTTAAACAGCTTATGCTCTTGAAGGCACATTTTCATTATATCTAGTCATTATTTTGTGATTTTTTTTTATTGTGGTACAGTCCTACCCATTTATGTCGATATCCTCGGGCCCGAGGAAATATTGTCGACATAGGCGGATGTCAAGATAAGTGTTTGGGGGTGGGTACTGAAAAAAAGATACAAGTTAAATTCGTCAGTAAGGGGTGACCTGTTGTCAGTGAGTAGCATCACAGGAGTCTGCAGTTTTATCAATAAAGCACGACGAAATTTCTGACAACATGAAATCACCTTAACGGTATTATAAATTATTGTTAATTGTTAATTTATAATACCGTTAAGGTGATTTCATGTTGTCAGAAATTTCGTCGTGCTTTATTGACAAAACTGCAGACTCCTGTGGTAGCATTTACACTTTGAGAAACCAAACAATGCAAATTTTGATTACATGAAGACAAAACCAGTGTCAAATACACTTGTATATTGACAAATTACATTTTGGTTACCTTTGTGTAATAAAATCCACAATAAAATATTGCATCAGTCACATCCTGATATGAAAAACATTCACTACGATTATTCAGTGTCGGCATAAGCACATGGTTGCATAGTTGTTATTTACACGCTTGGGGTACATGTACTTAAATTGGCCTAGATTTTGGTCAGTCAATTCCCATCTTACTGAGGCTACCAAGGGGATGGGGCTATTCACAGGGAAATGAAAACCTGTCAACAAGTTGGTTTAAACAGTACGTGTATTTAGTTACAGAAGTCATCGTGAAAAGTACATAAAAGCGAACAAGAGATATGCGGCTGATATGATTAATGAAGGCATAATATTGTATACATTGACACATGCTAATGAGGTATAAAAGAAAATGATTCTTATAATACAATATTGTAACAATGTCTGCTCAATACATTTAAAATTTTTCACAGACATCTTTGCGAGATGTCCCACCCTCAACTTCCTTAACAGCCAGATATTTAGTTTCCAGAGACTGTAAATTTAATCTGCGTTTACACTGCCGTTGGTAGCCATCGTAAATATAAATAAAGTTCAAAAGGAAACTTTCACAGTGCAATAAACTTGTTTTAATCACCGATCACTTTGGAAAATGCAAGAATCAGATCAGATTTCATTGCTTTTATTTAAGTCGCCGCAGGAGGCCAACTTTACAGGACCAAACAAAAGCCTGATAAAAAATCCGATCGCGACATTAAAGCCTGCCGGCAAGATCAACTAATTGTTGAGTAAAGTACAAGTCGGAACTGGCCGCTTGCCGACATAAATGATTAGGCGAGAAAATTAAAGCCTGGCGGCAAGATCAACTAATTGTTGAACAAAGTTTGGATCGGAATTGGCAGCTTGTCGACATAAATGATTAGAAAACAAAGGCTTTGTTCAAGCTGGGACCAAGGGCTTCTGTCGACATGTACGTTTATTTTTTTATCTCGACGTTGACATAAGCATGACAATTTTGGTAGTAATAGTAGACCAAGGGACCGGGACTTTGCTTTTTTGTCGAAATAGGCGGCTTGTCGACATAAGTGATGTCGACATAAGTGGGTAGGACTGTATTGAACTATGATTTAATTGAGGAAGTGTTTTTGTTTTAATTTGTAGTTATTAGCTTTACTGATCTTTGCTTGTTTTTCAGAATCACTTTTTATTACAATGCACATGCATCCCTTGAGTTTGATGATGTCTGGTTGGTCCTAAATGAAATTGGTTCTGATCTTACATCCAGTATGGCTGCCATGGTGGCCATCTTGAAAATCTTGTTATTGCTACTCCTCCTGAATGCATGGTCTTTTTGACGTCAGGTTTCCACCGAAAGATATCTTATGATATTTAACTTACCCTTTGTAAAAATGGTGCTGATCTTACATCCAGTTGATATGATGACCATCCAGAAAACCTTGTTATTACTACTGAAAGCCTGGTCATATCAAAATGGGCTTTCTCCAAAAGCCTTCGTATCATGTCTAGTTGGTCATAAATGAAAATGGGGCCAGTCTTGCATCAATACAGCTACCATAAGTGGTCAAATAATATCAGAGATGAGTTTAACACTCAGCAGTTTAATTAAAGAAACAGTCTTATCATAGATTCCTTAAAAAAATTTATGCCACTAGAACATCAGTTTAATAGCATTGTATACTAAGTATACTTCAGAAAAAAAATATTGGTGACATTGCAGTCTTAATGAACGGCTTACATTTAAGGTTTTGAGGAGATGTATTGATTTAAGATCAAAGGTGAAGGTCATCAGAAAATTGGTTTTGCAGAATACATTTTGTTCTAGTGCAAGTTCCTTGACCAAACTTTGTGGATATCTTGCATTTAGGGTAATAATGAAACCCATTGATTCTGGGTTCCAAAAGCAGAGGTTATGATAAGTCTAATAAGAAATAATGGCCTCTGTACATTATGTTTATTTAAGTCCACACACCTTGACTATAAATAGTGGTCAGTCAGACCCATTGGTCAGTAATCTCCAGCAACAACCATACCCTTCACTGCATGCCTTGGCCATCTTGTTGGGTTTATTTATTTTTGATACAGTTTTTTAATTTATTTTTATATCTTGTGTAAGAAACCAATTGTTTATTTTCTGTTGACTTGTTTTGAAGTTATTTCTTTTGCAGGTGTAGAAAAATCCTTTGCATGGGCACCTGGAACAACTAATTTTAATGATGGGCAGCCATTTGCTAATGTGAAAACCTGGTTAGCAACCAGAAAATATTTTTAAAAAATGCTAAAAGTTGAAGTGAAATTTTATATATTTTTCAGTCACAAACATTGATCATTAAATTGGTGCTCGGAGTAGCAGTTTATTTGTCATTGATTTGACAAACTGAATGCCCATGACCATCAGTGTTGCCCCTTGGTTGAGTTGTTTTAAAAGGGGAGGGGGGCACATTTGTCCCCAGTTGATTATCAAAATAGGGGAATTTATTAAATTTAGGGGACTCTGGCTTTCTGGGTTAAGAGAATATCCCCAAGACTCTGTCAAGGGGTAACACAGGATCTAGGATTATATTTCTAATTAGTCTGTTGACTAATTGTGAAATTTGATTCTATTGGCTGAATTTTGCAGTTTAAGAATATTGCACATTTGAAGAATAGAACCAATCACACTCTTGTTAGCATACTCATTACTACTGTATAACCCCCTCCCCCCCATAAAAAGACATGGAAAGTGTACAGTAACCTGACAGTCAGTTTTGAAACTGTATTAATACTATTTTATTAATGATTGCATGAACTATAATTGTTTAAGTTCAGATAAACTTAAAACTTGGATCGTTTCTGGGCCATGGTTGCCCATCTACTATGAAGCTGATGGATGGCAAGTTTCCTTAAGAATATGAGTTCATGGACAGATCAGCTCTTGTGGTTGGAATATTCCGTAAATAGCAAATATAGCACACGTTAAAGTATAACATGTACTCATGTATTACCCACAGTTTTTCTGTTGTGTGTAAAAATATATTAAAATACCTGCGGACATACATAACTTGCAGCTTTTTGCGAAGAATAAGACATGAACAAAAGCTGTGTTGGCTTCCTTTTGTTTTAAACATAGTATAAAATAGTAGGGTATGGTGAATCATCCTTTCTGTTTACCATTGAAACTTGCATGTTCTGCTTGATAAAAGGACATACTGCAGCAGAGCCATTTCAACCAAACTGGGTCAATTCAAAATTAGTTTCCTCTCCTTGAGCCGTCTCAACCATTCCATGATGATGCAAGATGATCTCTTTGTTAAATGCAGGACCAAAGCCTTGCAGTGGATTCAGTAAATGTGAAATTCTTCCAGAGGTCGACTCATCTATCTC
Organism: Megalonaias nervosa; assembly: GCA_016617855.1. Lineage (NCBI taxonomy): Eukaryota > Metazoa > Mollusca > Bivalvia > Unionida > Unionidae > Megalonaias > Megalonaias nervosa. The sequence goes on from JAECUM010002499.1 coordinate 37,425, forward strand.
TGAATCTGACTATGACAGTGGATCAGACACAGCATGACATGCCTCAACCATCAATGAAGCATGCCTAGCCAAAGTTATGGATGTTTTCTCAAGACGTGTTTTGACAGTTTGAAATTGACGCTGAGGAGGATGCTAGTTTTGACTCAAGTGTTGCAGAACAAACTTACTTTTTCTAGCCAACTGAATGCAGCATGTACTGTTTATTTTATGACAGTGCATAGGATGTTTTTTTTAAAGCCTCGATATTGTATGTAATAATAGTTATGTGTTTACTAGTTTTATAATAAGCAACGTTATAAATTTTAGTGCTGTAAGTGACATTATAACTTTTATGATTGTTGACATTGATATACTGCGCTTCATATTCTAAAATTATATCTGTGGCAGTTTAAGAGTTCAGCAAGCACAGCGACATTGCTGCTTTTCATAAATTAGTAAGTTATTAAATTGAAGAAACTGATGTTATATTATTTTAAAACTGAAATAATTTAGCTGAAATGTTAAAAATAACTATATAATCAACATTAGACTCATTTACTATTTAGAACTTGGTGCCTTGTTTGAAATTGGAAATAAGTCTTAAAATATTATTACAGCATGATAATACAAGTAAAAATCAAATTGTATAACATGCACACATAGATACTGTACCGAAGTGTGGGGTGCAGTAGGGAATAACTTGGATGAACTGCATGCAATGTTTGCTAATTTACAGTAGTGCAAAGGAAAATGGTGGATGTATCATCTGTAATTTATACAGAGAATTTCATGAGGTTTTGGATAGAAAATCTTTTATGTTCATGGGAAATATATTTGAATGTGCTTTTCCTTTGGATTTTTAAAAAATCTTCATTAATTTTAGGCTTCTAATAGATCATGTGAAGGCTTCTAATAGATCATATGAAGGCTTATGTTGGACTTTTTATTAGAGGACCAGAGATTCAAATAAAGACTATTTTATTTGTTAGAAATTTCAATAATAAGAATAAAGCAGCAAAAAATTAATTCTTGATAGTTTCTGTGGTTTTCTTTTCTGACAAAGAATTGTACAATCATACACAGGCATTGGATTTCAAAACTGTTTGCCCAGAGACAACCATCATTTTAATGTCAGTAAAATATGTTACCTGTCACTGTTGCAAACCTTATATTTCCTTGTCCATATAATAAAAAGTTCATCCTCCCATGAGATGGAAAGTTCTAGAAAGTTAAGAACTAGAAGAACACAGGACCAGTCATTCCCCAAGTCATAGGCTCATGCGTAATAGCCACCATGATTTTTTGGATGACATAATTGTTGGATTTTTCAGAAATACACTTCATACTTGACAGAGTGTTTCCAGAAGCTATTCAAATGGGAAAATGTAGGAAATGAAAAGTCATATAATAAAATAACATGTGTCTTTTGATTACTGTTGATATGAGAATTCATTAACCACAGAAAAATTGTATTTACCAAGTATTGCTCAGGCATTTGTTGCTATATCACGAGTCCAGTATTTCTCATTACATATAAATATCATGTATACTTGCGTACATATCTGGTCCAACTGCACAGACCCAGATCTCCTGTTGCATAGTGGGCTGGCAGATCTGGGTCTTTGCAGTTAAGAGTAATCAGTAGAACATATAACATGGACCCTTACCTGTTAGGGCATTATGTGATGGCAGATCAAGGTCTGTGTTCGTTTGCAGTTGGACTGGACTTATAAGCGGGTATATATGGTGTATCGTTATCAAGGCACACTTAGGTTCACTTTCAGTGATTCATTGTTAAACAGATCTCATTGAACGCTAGTCATGATTTAGAGGAATTTAGTTATTTTTTATCCCCAAGCTTTAGTTGGCAGATGTAGTGATATCCACTGTCTTTCATCTGTTCATGTGTCAGCAATAGCCGCCGACAATCCAGCCCATTTTTGTGTTCCTATGGACCCATCGAACGTTCATTTTGCATTTATAATGTGGATTTATCGATCTACTGCAGGTTGTATACTTTATTTTACAATTTCTGCCAATATTTCGAGAGATTTGTCACTTGTCGGGACTTCCTCTTGTAGGACTACTGTCCCACCATCCTATTGTTGACCTTATACAAGGTCATTACGGGTTAGCGTGCATTTGACTTTATTCACTTACAGCGTGTATAACATGTGGTTACAAAAGTGTTTTGTTTCAGCGACCTAGTAATTTCAACATATTACTAGATTCTACTGGTGTGTTTCTTGTATCAGAGTATGGTAGCCTATCATGACTCTGGTTTGGTTTATAGTATGTACACATTGTCCCTTCTCTATTATCTATGCATTATGCTATAGGACATACGTTTATGATACAACACATTTATAGGTCAGTTCGTTACAGCAGTGTTTTTAGCGACCTAGTAATTTCAGCCCTTTACTAGATTCTGCTTTAGTTTGTGTCTTTCGTGTCATTTCCGCAGAATATTTATTTAATCTATATGCAATTTCAAAGCATGGAAGTCCGCCATGACTTCTGCTTTGTTATGTTACATATACATTGTTTCTGATATACAGCATCTATAACATGTAGTATGGGCTGCCGAGTTAGCATCTATAACATGTAGTATGGGCTGCCGAGTTAGCATCTATAACATGTAGTATGGGCTGCCGAGTTAACATCTATAACATGTAGTATGGGCTGCCGAGTTAGCATCTATAACATATAGTATGGGCTGCCAAGTTAGCATCTATAACATGTAGTATGGGCTGCCAAGTTAGCATCTATAATATGTAGTATGGGCTCCGAGTTAGCATCTATAATATGTAGTATGGGCTGCTGAGTTAGCATCTATAATATGTAGTATGGGCTGCCGAGTTAGCATCTATAATATGTAGTATGGGCTGCCGAGTTAGCATCTATGACATGTAGTATGGGCTGCCAAGTTAGCATCTATAATATGTAGTATGAGCAGCCGAGTTAAAGGATTTATACTATTAGCTAGTTAGTCACATACTGATTTGCTAATCTACGCTTTGTCTTCTCTCATCTTGTGTCATTTCAGGAGGACTGTTGACTACACGCATGACATACACATGCACAAAGATCGCCCTGTTTGGCATTGAAGGGAAGGAGCTAAATATGCATTGTTGGGTCGGAAAATACGTACTTTGCTGTACTTCAGAAAGCGGCAAAGGGGAAAGAGAGACGGTCAAGGTAATGGCAGGATACCTCTGACATCCTTGGTCTCCACCCCAAATCAGCCTCAGTGGCAAGCCTTGGTGGGGGATTACTGGAATCAACCCCCTCCCAACAAAGCTAAAGTTCGTTGTACGGAACCAACACATACCATTACGTCAGGGGACAGAGAGGATAAAGCATGTGACCATCCATCACTGGATAAGATGCATCAATTGGTACAGCAATCAAAGCCGCATTCTCTTCAATCTGAACAAAACATTAGGGGAATATTCCCCATTTTTAGGCAACCCAGATGGAGTAAGCCTCCACATATGTCAGCATGGCCTTTGGGCTGGTAAGTCGGGGTGCATGGGATTTATAATTGATCTGCTGGACCCAAATGATAATAATAATAATACTGCCACACCGACACCGGCAGTCGCCCCGACATTACCAGCAGTCCAGCCGTCCTGGCATGGAGACCTCTTGGCCAGAATGGACCAACTAAACAATGTTTACGTGGATCTTAGTGACAGATCCGTCCGTCTTGCTGGGCAGTCAGCAGCATAACATTATTTCACTAGCAGTTTCAATGAGAAATCTGCCCGTTCCATTACGGTTTTGGAGAAGCCGGCACAGGTGAGTGCTGGACCAACATATATACGGCAACAGTGCTGGAAAGGTCAGCAGTACTGGCTAGGTGGTAGTGCAGCGATGCAGAAAGTATGGGAAAGACCAGCAGTGATGGCAAAAGACGGCAATGCAGGCAGTGCTGGTAAGGACAACAGTGCGGACGATGCCGGCAGTGCTGTCTTTACTGGTGATCCTGGATATTAGAGTACTCCTGGCTTATACTCAGGGGAGAGCTCGTGTCTTGTACAAATACGATCGAGCGGAGTCGTCAAGGCCACCTGCTGGACTTACGCTGAGCTTGAAGCCAAGCCAGATGATAACCTGGCACACAGTAAGAGTGTTGAGTCATTGATAGTCGCATGAGCACCCACATTGACCCCTATCATGCAATAGTACAGTGGCTGTATGAAACCGATTTGAGCTCACTGAAACTCGCTGTTCCCTCAGGGGAGGGGGTGATCCAGGTCAGTCGGAGTGGATTTGGATTTCATTCATTAACAATCCCCTTGCCCCTCCACATGATACATCATCAGATTGGGAGATGGATGCCTTTCGATAACAGGGGATACAGTCGCTCATAAAAGGCATGAGAGCTTGTGCTAAGGACACATTCCCCAATGAGTTACTCAAGACTTGCTTTTGGCATGCAAACAGCAGGTGGAGGCCTATCATCAACTTGAGTCTCCTTGCCATATTCAAGTCGGGGAAGGCAATGTCATTCCACCTCCCCGTCAGACAGGGCGAGAATGCTGTTAGTCTCGATCTGACAGATGTATACATCCACATCCCTATCCACCCTGTCTATTTCTAGTTTCCACGTTTACCTCAAAATGTTATCAACTTGCCGTTCTTCCCTTTGGCCATCATCAACCCATGGACTTTCACTCACACTAGGGACTCTGCCGTCTCCCTGTTCTGGGCATCGTCATCTACATCAACAGCAGCGTACCTGGGCAGCATCCTAAAGAAACACATGGTAAGTTCTATCCTACTCCAAGGCGGAATGATCTCCCTTCTTTGCTATATCATCCAGGCCTTTTCACGAACTGGAAAGTTCAGACCTCCATACATCCCAGAATTGCATCCATTTGGGCATGGACTTCTTAACCAACTACATTCTGGCGCATCCCCTTGTGTTCATGCTCCCAGAATCGTCGAACTTGTCGAGTCCGTTTCCGTCAAGACTTGGATTTCATTGGGAGAGTTCTTGCAACTCCTCAGCTATTATACGGTAGCAGACTTGACCCCGCTCAGCCATCTCGTTTATGTAGGCTTTGCCAGCACGATGGCAGCCTGTTTTACGTCCTCTTAATCAAGCAGTCATGATCACACCCGAAATTCAATCATTCCTATGTCAGCTGGCTGACCATTGAAATCGGAACCCCAGGCAGAAATAACGTAAGGTACTGCCACCTGTGCACATGGTGGGAGTACCAACCTGTTGGTGACCTTCACTACTGTTAGCAGCACCTGGGGAATGGCCTCTACACATTAATATCCCAGAAAGGAAGGCTGTCATCAGTACCTTCTGTAAAGATCGATCCTGGGGGCGAAACGGTCCTCTTTTGATCCCACAGCACTGTGGTGGTGACCTATATCCTGAAACAGGGAGGTACCAGACCACTTGTCTGGTGTTCTGATTTGGCATTTTTCTGTGTGGGTGCAACAATCTCCACATCAACATGCAATTCAGACACCTTCTGGTTGCATCATCGGCTTCACCAAGAATCAGTCCAGAAGGGGTCATGTCCTTCACACTGAATGTCCCCTCCATCAGTTGGTCATCACTTTGATTCACACCCTTCAAGGGCATCCAATGAAATACCACTTGGTGACATGGTGGAATCAACAGCTACCAACCTTCGTCGCCTCAGTTCAAGACGCAACTGCTTGAGCCATGAGATGCACTGTCAGCCATCTAGGGTGGGTCATGGGCCTGTGCCATCTCTTCTATGGTGCTACAATTACAGGGTAAGAATGGCAAGATGACTCTGATAGCCCTCATTGAGGGCACAAGCCCTGTTTCACTGATCTAATTTTCCCAATGGTAATACACCCAGGAAGAATCCAGCCAACCTGAATTGACCGTCCTCTTCTTCTACATGCTCGGCTATTACCAGTACAACCTTGCGAGTCAGACAACTCAAATATTCATTTGTGGAGAGAATCTTGAGAGTAACCATCTATATCGCCCATCTGCATGCCTCTATCCCACAACTTGCCGACTTTCTCTGGCTCTGTTCTTGGAGGAGAAACAGTTGGACCCCATTCGTTACCAAAGGCTACTGCTCTTTGATATTGGACAAATTCAGGCATCATGGAAACATGTTTGTATATGATAGGGACCTATCAGATCTTTTAGAAAATACTGGTCTCCTTGACCAATATCCCTTGTTTGTCTCCAAAGGGATGGTTTTTTTTTTTTTAACATGGCTACATTTGAATTCTTTCGAACTTCTAGCCTACACATCGCTAAGGTCACTATCGTAGAGACCATGTTTATTGATAGCTTTAGCTTCAGCATGCAGGGTAAGAGGGCTGTTCACTGGAATCTCTTCAGTTCAGATCGGACAGTTCTGTGGTTCTTAAGATGCCATCGGGATTCGTAGCCCAGAACAGAATACCATTTGTTGGTAGTCAACCAGTGTACCTGCTCGCTTTCTTCCATTGCCAGGTCCAGAACAGCAGCCATGCAAGATTCTGTTCGCGCCCTCAGGGATCGCTGATCTCAGACACATTCTGACATCATGGCAGATGTGACATTGGGCATGATAAAGATCTCTCAGATATGTTAGACAATTTGATTTCCAGTAACCAGAATCCATAACATTGTTTCCAAAATGGAATTTGTCTTGGGTTCTAACTTGACTCTACTCAAGCAAGTTTGAACCTCTCGCTCATGTATTGCATCGTACAAGACATGCTTCCTGATAGCTTTAGCTTTCACATGCATGATCAGTGAGTTACATGTCCTTTCAGTTGACCTGAACTATCTTCTGTTTGGTTCGGATCGTTCAGTAGTCCTCCTTACACAGCCACGCCTAGTTGCCAAGAATCAGTTGCCGTCCGTAGGTAACCAATGAGTTGCCATTTGTCCTCTATTTCCCATAGATAAATCTAGAGAGGCAGCCATGCAAGATCCTGTCTGCACCCTCAAGCACTACTTGAGAAGCACAGAGACAAGTCATGGCATGAGCAATGCCTCTTCTCACATGGCTTACTGCTTTGAAGTTTCGAGCAATCTCTGTGAGACAAAACACAGGATATCACGCTTCACGCCCTTTATTCCTGGCTAAAGGGGGTCATATGCTTGGTGTACTCTGACATCTCACCAGATTGAGTAGCCTCACTTCTTGGCCCTCAAGCACTACTTGAAACACACAGAGGCAAGTTGTGACATACGCAAATATCACTTCCTCCAGGTCAAGGTCAGAAAACAAGGCATCACCCCTCAAGACCTTGCTTCTTGGTTGAAGTGGTTTGAATGCTTGGTGTACTCTGAGATCTCGCAAGATCAGAGTCACCTCATGAGGATTGTAGCTCACGAGATTAAAGCCATTTCTGCGAGCCTCGCTTTCGAACACAATGTTTTGATCGGAGACATTATAGAAGCTGTTGGCTGGCATACAGAGTAAACCTTCTTGAGTTTTTACCTCAGAGATTTTGTGTCGCAGAGACAAATGTTGGATCTGGTAGGGCCGGCAGTAGCAGCACAGATGGTCACCAGACCCAACTAGACCAATCAACACAGCCCATTAGCTTCACTGGATTTGCCAGTGAAAAGTTTGGTAGGTGAGACAATCTCAATTTCATCTTCTCAGCCATGTGTGTGTGTGTGTGTGTGTATATACACACACACACACACACACACACACACATGTCCCAGATCAAAGGATCTCGGGCTGTGTTGCTTTGGTCATTAGGAGAATTTGTTAATCTTTCATATGGGGAATCCAGCCACTCATCTCCAGCAGAATACCAGAGGTAGAGGCCAGCTGCTCAGCATCCCCTCCTCCTCTTACCTATTCTCCTAACGTAATATGATTGGGGAATGTATTCAAAGGAAAAAGCAAAATTTTTAAAGTAAATTATGTTTCTCGGAGAATACTTACCCAATCACATTACTTAAAAACCCTCCCAACCACCCCACCATGCAAGCATCTGCATTAATGTCTCACTCAGCTAAAATCTGGCAACACCTGGTAATATCAGGTTGAGGTAATGGGGAAGAGTTACTGCCCTTTGTCTATCTAAAAATAGACAATAAGACGATTAGTATGGCAGTATTCGCTAGGTAGCAGGCTAATATTCCTAACATAATGTTATAATGTAAGTATTCTTGGAGAAACATAATTTACTTTAAAAATTTGCTTTGTACAAAAGATACTTTCTTCTCTTGTTTATTACAATTATAAGCCTATTATCAGAATAATTTTCTGGCAATTCTTATTCTCCAGAAAACATTGAAAATCCAAGATGCTCCAGTGATGATGGGAGCTGCCATGCAAGCTGCACCAGTCAAAAAGGTACATTGTAATACAAACAGTATAGCTTTAGAGAGTTGAGAGTATGTTTGGTTGAATGGAAGGGTAGACACAGTATATTTGGCATGAATTCAGTATTTTCCATGCATTCATCACAGTCATGGCCCACACAGAAAGAGTTTGTGCATATGTTGATATCCATGCAAGATAGCAAATCTATGCATATCCATGTAATACCCATGCAAATTTCTTGACCAAACTTTATGGATGTCTTGCTGTGATGCATGCCACTGCAGATCCCATGGTGCATAATGTAGTGCACTCATTTCCACAGTGGAAAAGTGGGGTGTACTAACATCATCTGTAGCTCTGCCCCATCCCACAGTCATCAGTGTGAACCATTGTGTTTTGATAATGATGAAATTTTAATTTTCATAATAGATTTCATTAAATCAACATGTGCTCTACAGAGGTTCAATTAGAAGAAAACATTTGAGGAAAGAGAAACCAAAATTTAAGTAATTGATCAGTTGCACAGTTGCCTAAATAATAAACACCACAAAATAGTCCTAGTTATTGACCAGACAAATGCCAGAACCAAAGACTAAATATAGAAACAGTTCCCTTCCGAGTCATACCACTGACTTAAAAAATGGTACTAACAGCTGCCTCACTAGGCACTCAACATTAAGAGGTTAGTGTTAGGATTGGCCAACCTGGTGTCAGGATAATGTGATTGACTGGGTGGGACATCATGCTACATGTTTGCAGCATGATGCCCCAGTGCTAGACATTACAGTAAACTGCCACACTGCAGACATTTTAGCGATGACTGGATAATTGTGTTATATATATTTAATTTAATTGTTTGTTTGTTAGTTTTAAATTTTGTTATTTCATTACATGCTATTGTAATGTGACATTGTATGCTGGACTTGACCTTGACAAAAATTGAGTTCATTTCTGCTTGACTTGATAGAATTTTTTATATTTTTTTTTATTTCATTTTATGTAAACAACTAATAATAGCATCATTATTCTCTATGTGTATGAACTTAATATCAGGATTTTTATTCAGGTAAACTAAAAGAAGTAAATATGTTGATTTGGGTAAGGGTTTTGGAATTTCCTAAGTGAACTTTACAGGTTATTGTGTTGTAAGTAAACAATGCTCATTAGATCATTCTAGAAGGTTATTTTCCATTAGGTAATATTTTTAAAAAAAATGCTAATTGTGACCTGAGGTCAAGTAGAGAACTATGTATATTGTAACTGTGAGGATTTTGCCATTCATGCTTTAACATTTAGCATCTTCAAGTTGTATTATGTTGTGACCAGTTTGGGCTGAATTTTATTTTCTTTAAATTTTTTAATTCAAGTGATTATTTTCTCTGGAAATACGAAAGTGCTCTGGAATTTATAATATATTCAAACCTGGGATTATATTACTGTGATTCAACAAAAGGCTGTTGAAACATCAGCACTCCATAAGCTATAACAGACACGTCATCGCTTTCAGTTTTGGATCTCATAGGGACTATTACTGAACTTTATTCAGGGCTTTAAATTAATAGGACTTGTGTCTTTAATTCTTTGATTATTTTGGGATTTAGTTTGCAATACCTTAAGTTGTTTTTTGTGATTTTCACTTTGTATTCTAGGGAAATAAATTATTTGTTAAATTTTACAAAGCCTGTTGTCTTTCACTCTTTTCTGTTACTTATTTTAAGAGCATAGACTGGTAACAATTGTTAAAGCTACGTTAAAAATCCTAATCATACACACACACATAAATATAGAGAATTATTTTTGTCGTTACAGTGCAGTCATGATTTTGTAGTTAATATGTGCACAACGTCAAATATAAAACAAAAAGTAGAAATCAGTCTCCATAATGATGTGTTAGCTAGCATGATGTCTGTTAAAGCTCAGATTAAGGATATGTAATCTTCAGCCATGAAATATTTGCAGTTCGTCTTCAGTGTATGTTCAGATAAATGAATGAACACATTATGTAATAATGTAGTCTTAGAAATGAGCAGTCATATCAGTACCACATGGCACATCTTGAGCCAGTTACTACATAAAATTTCAGTTTTTACTGCAGAAATTACAGCTGTATGCAGATCTCAGAACTACATTGAAACCTCTCAAAACACAATTTGTTCAGATTCCGATTCCACACTAAATGCCTCGCAAAACTATAAATCTGATGATTGGTCAATGGCCCAGATATTGAAGAAACATGATTTGCTTATTCAGTATGCAAAAAGTCACATTTGTGTGAAAGGTGATGAAAGGGTAGATAATGCAGCCAAAGCTGCCCTCCAGTCACTCATTTCTGTGGAAGATAACATTATTCAGCTAAACCCCCAGCTTGTGAGATAGTTGTATTCCCAAGAGTGGTTGTGTAACTCAAAATCACATAACTCAGAATTTTTTGTTTCACTGCCTTTAATTTGCATTGAAAAATATGTAATTCAGTTGACTTTCATTCATTTTAGCCATTACAGATCATATTTTTTTTTGTTTTGGACAAATAATTTCATTATTTTGTAGTCTTCACACAAAAAAAATTTAAAAAATTCATATGAAATCACAAATTAATGTAGAATTTATGCAAATGAGTGGATACCTTTATTGACTTAAAACATTTTTGTCATACTTGGCAAAATATGTGGAATGAAAACTCCAGAAACTTAAGAACATCAGACCCACTGTTGGAAAGTATCTTGCCTCTTATGAAACAAGTCACAAAGATTAGGTGGTATTGTGCTTGTCACATATTAGACACACAAATCTAATTCATGCATACCTCTTGAATGGTAAACCATGGATACCATGCCAGTGTCCACAGACACTGCAACACATTCTTGTCAAGTTTGTTGACTCCCACCCTGTGAGACACAAGTATTTTTATGTAAACTTGATAAAGAAATTGTATGGTGATGTATCACCGGAGAAAATTATGGGACATTTTGAGCAAATGCCATTTGTATAAAAAAAATTGGACCATATGTTTTCAGAATTTTACAGATGTTACCTGTATCCTTTATTCTGTATATGTTTTACAGAATTTTAACATTTTTACTTTTATATTTTATCTTCTTGTGCTTCTTGCTTGCGGGGGCCCCGAGTGGCCGAGTGGTCTAAAGCGCTCTCCGTTACAGATCACTGCCATCTCACCTCTGTCTGCGTGGGTTCGAGTCTCTGATTCGGCCGATGTAGATATTTGAGAAAGCTTGCCAGTAGCTTCTTGTGGGTCGGTGGTTCTTTCCGGGGTTTTCCCGGGTCCTTCCTCCACCATTAATACTGGCCGCCATGTATAGCCTATTGTGTGTTGAAAAATGCCGTTAAACCCCACAACAACAACAACAACAACTTCTTGCTTGCTTTTTAACATTTTTATTTTTATATTTTATCTTGTTGTGCTTCTTGCTTGCTTTTATTTATTATTAGGGTTTATGCAATTCTTTGTTTTTACATTTTACATTATGTTGTCACAACTACTTCCCTTGAAGGCATGGTTGAGTCAACATGGAGTTTTCTCTAAAACATTTCTCAGTATCTGTAGTTGCACCCAAATGAAGATGATGCCTATGTGACCTCCTAAAATGTGATAAATCTTATTACAGTTCCTTTTTCCTTAACATACGGTCAAACTGGAATTTTATTTTTAAATTCTTCTGTGCATTATAAGATCCAGTCTCCAAAATGTTTGCCTATGTCCATCCAGAAAGTCTTTATCTTGCATTTTTTCGGAATGGATAGTCATATCAGTGTGGTACTTTCACAAAAGCAACTTAACAGTATCTAACTGGATCTGAGTGCAAATGGTGCTCATCTGACTTCCTACATGGCACTAGAGTGGCCATCTCAAAATTTGCATTGATGCATCTCCACTTGCACAAATTGTGGCATTGGCATAGGGTTTTCAGTAAATTTTCTTCCAATTTGTAATTGGTTCTGAAATGAAAATGGTGCAGAACTGACCAAAATATGTATGCTTTTCTGAAGGAGTTTAAAAAATCAGACTTTATTGATTTTGGGGTCAAGTCACAAGTCATTGATTGCATTTTCATACTTTACTATGCAGTGACTTGTAAACATACATACGAATTTTGATCAGAATTTTGAGTTGGTTTCATGACAGTAAACTGGTTTATCGATAGTCAGTGCAAAGGTCTTGACTCAAAATTTTTTTCGGCCCACACTGTTGGAAAGCAATACATGTCAGTCACTTTTCCGGTGTTGGTACAGCGTCAAGAGTTTGTGAAGGCTTGGGTTCAATTTGCATATATTCCATAAACCCCTTCATGGATGCTTATCATACTTAGCATGAATTATTATGAAGCTAAGATAATTTTATTCTCTGGCTTCTCTGGCACACCCCCCCACCCACCCCACCACCACCCTTTTACCTTGCCAAGTGACAGCCATGGAAAATTTTTGGTTTTGGTTTTGGTTACCATTTTCACCTGCCTGCCATATGATGGAGCATATTACATTTTGATGTTGTCTGTCTGTCTGTTACCAACTTTGTCTTTTGCAGAATAGCTTAAACTGCCCTCCATCTCCAGTTATCAAACTTTGTGGATGGTTGCACTTGGAGTTCAGAAGAACCCTATTGATTTTAGGTGCAAAAGTTCAAATGTCAAGGTCATTGATTGAAAGAAAATTGCCTCCTCACAAAACTCTAGTTGTAACCCATCTGTAGGTAACAGTTAATGTGGATATATTACACTTGGGACAAGGAAAAACTGTATCAGTTTTGGGGGCAAAAGGTCAAAGCTCAGTCATTGTGATTTAATGAAGGAAAATTTGTCTGCATAATAACTCTTCATCATCTACAGTAACCAATCTGTGTATAACATGCACTTAGGATGAGGAAGAAACCTCTCGGTTTGGGTGTCAAAGTGCAAGGTCACTGTGACTGAAAAGATAAAATAGTTCCTGCATAACACCTGAAGTTCTTCACCATCATTTAGCAAAATTTGTGGATAAATTGTACTTGGGTAAGGAAGAAATGGTGTCTGCATAATATGAAGTTCTCCATCATTTACAGTTATAAAACCTTGTTGATGATGCTTGTACTTGGGATGGAAAGAACCCTGTTGATTTTGGAATGAAAAGGTCACTGCTCCTGAAAGTCTAAATATGGTTTCACACAATAACAAATGTTCTTCATCACATACCCTAACCAAACAGTGTGGATGGTTTTTACTTTGTGTAAGGAAAAAACAGTCTCTAATATCTGGGGTCAAAAGGTCAAAGGTCAAGGTCTCTGAAAGAAGAAAAATTGTCTCTGCACAGTAACATTTGTTGTAAATCACTAACTTTGACCTAACTTTGTGGTCATGTTTCACTCAAGGTAAAAAGGAAGTCGGTTGATATTAGGTTCATAAGTACAGAGGTCAAGATCACTGGCATTTAGAAGAAAAATGGTTTCTGAACAAAATTTTAGTTATCTACATACAGGAGGCATACAGTGTGCCATTCATGGTACACCTTTTTTATTTGCCTCTAAGTGCTTTGATAGATTTCTCATGATACATGGCTCACATCATTGTGAAGCTGAGGCAATTTATTTTATGACATGCTTGCTTGCCTTTATTATCTTGCGGTCAGGATTACAGACATAGAAAACTTGAGTTATGGTTTTGGTTACTTCATTTATTTGCTTATATTTCCTAAACCCTTGCACAGATACTCGTCACGATGTTTAGAATTCACCTTTAAGCTGCCATATTGGTGGCATCTTGTTAAATACAGCACTTGTCTGAGACAATTTAAATATTGCATTTAATCTGAAACTAAACTCCTGCCACAGGGCATTAGTTTTTTTCGGGTGTCAGACTATTCTGTTTTGTTCGGCCCTGCTTTTTATGTCTAGAGGCATCATATTCATAGCATTAGACTGAGTTGATGTTCACCATTACCTTTACTTTTGTCTTTAAATATTGTGTTTGTCATGTCACTGGCATTCTATAATTGCAGTTATTGTTAAGGGTTCTTTTTACATATTTGCGTTTTTTTTCTTGCATCACAGGAAGCAGAAGAAGAAGCTGAAGTGGCTCCCAAAAAGGAGAAGACAACATTTACAGTAAAACTGACAGCCTTTGATGACAGCAAGAAAGTAACATTAATTAAGGAGCTGAAAAATCTTATGTCGGGAATGAACTTAGTTCAGGTAAATATCAAGGAAGAAGAAGGAAGTGATCCATGAATACACTTGTGGTTCCTCCCTGTAAGGACATGGTTCATACAAGCTTGAAAAATCTTTGAGGGGTTGCCTTGAAAAGATATTGAATCTGGGATGTTGCCATGAAAATTCCTTGAATTTTGCCCCAAATTTCTTGAAGCTATCTGAAAGAATACAAAAAGTTTAAAAGGAGTAAAATACCTCACTTTTTGAATTCAAAATACTTGTGTCTTTGCCAACAATAACGTAAAACAGGATATGCAACAAAAGACTTTTAGTAGTCATTGAACTTGTCAGGGCTGTATGAACCATAAAGGGATCCCTGAACTGTTAATTCCTTTGTTATTGCTACTTAAATGCTTCCTCATTATCGAAGCTGTAAGTGTGGTCAGTTTTATAAATGTGGTCTGTTTTATTAGTGTGGTCTGTTCTATAAGTAAGGAAGCTTTATAAGGAGGGGTATTCCAACAAGGACTTTCCCTAATCATCCATTGAAACACAAAATTAGAGTAATGAATGATGTGAAATCACATTATAATTGGTTCTCATGTGCCAAAAACAAAAAAAAAAAGAAATATGTAGCATGTTAGGTGAAAGTTCCTCTAGTCCAGTGTCAGTGATCATGTGTTTTATCTTTGGGCACTGCTATTTTTACCCTAAAAAAGTTCAGCAGAGTTGGTCTTGATTGAATCATAAGAGGTATATTTAACCCTGAAGATAATGGCCAAAAAAGAATTGAAACGGGGGGATTTAACAGGAAAATATATTTACAGTTGTAGATGAAGAGACTGGCAGAAAAAAAATATAAACAATGGAATCCAACAGGAATATATTTTTACAATTGTAATCATGTGCATCCCAAATAATGTGTACTGTATCGATCTATTCTAGGATAAACAATTGTAGGATTTATCCCACTTTCTAAAAAAAATCATTGGAATATCGTTGGAATGCATGAAAAATAGTAATTATATTTTCAAGCCCTACCTTTATTTCTTCATTAAATCTCTCCTTTATGCAGAAAACTGAACCTTTTTTTCAAATTGACGAGGTAAATCCTCCCCCCTTCTCCATTTTCAGTTTAGAATAGGCCCAGCAGCTGTATTTCTTGCTTCTCATGACATAATTAAATATTGGGACCCATGATCAATGAATTTTCAGCCTCCGGTAGCAATAACAAAATGTTACTAATTTAATGGGATCTGTACAAACATTGAAAAAAGGGCTATAAAGAGGGGCTTTATATTGAGATTTCACAGTACATATGAATGTGATAAAGTTAGTGTGAAGCAGAAACACACATTTAAAAATGTTAAAGCAAGAATGTTAGTAACCACCATAATATAGGAATTTATCGTAGCTTAAGTGGAGAAAAATGGAGAACCTTGTGGAAACCACCAGTGTATGAAAGGCAGCCACTTGCCATTGTAAATATCGAAACTTGGTATTAAACCCTGAACAATGAAGGTGCAGAGTGAGCATGTTGCAGCTAGGCTATCCAGCCAAAATTATGTGCTTTTTGATGTGGAAAATATAAGAACAACAAGAGTGTGGAGCTGTCATTAGAAGCTTGGGTCAGTGATTTTTCCCTGCACGTGAGGCTTCCAGCTCAGGTAGCATTGATGGACAGTCCTCAGAAATTTTCAAAACATCATGGGTAAACAAAGTTTGGAAGATTTGAAGACAAAACCACACCATTTCTGTTCACTCTTACAAACATTGTGGTACATTTTATGGTTTGAAATCCTCAATTGTGAGACTTTTTATAATGGCTGATGACAGGCCTCTTTTTAAAAATATATAATGTTTTCAGGCTGTAAATATAGGAATATCATAAGTGGAAAAAATTATGCCCATCAGTTACAGTGATATGACACATTCAGTAGTGACTATTGATCCTGGTCCAGCCCAGCCCATATCTGATAAATTCCACAACATTTCCAAAGTGTTTGTTCTTTGTAAGTTGAAAAAGAGAAAGAGACAGAGACAGTGACAGGGATATTTGGACATTGTCAGGTTACAAACTTGATTGATTTTATTGGTAACCTTAAAATAACAAGGCCGATCCATGTTACTGTTTCTTGATATATCCTGTTCATATTTTCTTAAGGGATAGTTGCCGTTGTGCTTCAGCAACTCTTCTTTAAGTCATATTACAGAAATCTGGATTGCCTAAGGATTATTTAAACTTCAGTTTTAGTTCAACATTTTTGCACCTTTTTACTCAAATGCCCTTGTGACGAACTATATAGTTGGGGTGGGGTACTCCCAATATTTTATTTGAACTATTATAGAAGTCCCACCCAGGCTTTATTTTGTTGGAAGTTAAATTTAGTGAAAGATAGATGTAAAGCTCCGAGTCCCCATTCAGCAATGCCAATGGTTAGATGGTTAAATATACAAAAAAAAGGTTGAAATTCAATGAGGGCTGTTCCAGTAAAACATATATCCCCCCCCCCGGGATGGCACTTCAAAAAAACTTCTGTAGGAGGTTGTGTTTCAAAGTATTTTGATTCTGACAGTGGAAGGTTGATCAGGAAAATCACTTCTGTTGTGGGATGTGTTAACAAAATGAGAAATCGCTGGCGGGGTTGTCAGCAAGAAAAACGAATATATATTTAAAATCGCAACTAACCCCCTCCTAGCGGTCTAACGTGAATAAAACATTGGGTCAGAAAATGATGCCAGTACACGCGAGTGCACCTAATTTGTACGAATTCGCGTACTTTTAAAGCAGTGATACGCGTTCCGCAAATTACATCAATGTCGCGGATATAAAACGTGCTTTGCACAGTATGCAATTTTTATTCAACTTTTAACTTTAAAAGTGCATTTCGCAATGTAATTTGCACTGCCAGTAGCAGTATCGCAGCGGTTGATACAACATCCAGATTCAGGAGGGCAAACGTTAAAATAGCTGGATACATCGGTTTGACATCAGTGGCTGTTGAACTAAATTTGATTGGTTCCTTGGGCCCTGGAACAGGCATTTTATGGTAGTTTTAACCTTACCTTCATCATGGAAGTTTTACAAATACATGTTTCAAATAAAGGCCACACAGGAAACCAAAATGGCTGAATTACAACAGGGTTTGTCGTCAGACGATGTTTTCAGTCGGCAAATACTGGCAGGTGATAGCTATGATGACAATGAATTTCATATATATCAGTCTGTTGGACATTGGGAAATTGTAAATGGAAATACCAGTGTGTGATTTTGAGCCCAAAATTGATGTTGAGTGCGAGTCCGATGTACCTGTTGGATGGACAGGATGCAGACTATTGGAATGTTGGACTTAAAACCCTAATACAGCATTATGGAAGAGAAAAAATCTGGCATAAGAGGCAGCAAAGCACTGATTCAAGGAAGTGAATCTTTGGCAGAGTTCATGTTAGTGAAAACTTTTCTTTTTGGAACAGAGATATCCATGGGGCCATACCTGTGAGATGTTGAAAATTGCACAACCATAAAGAACAGTAACTTGTTCAAGCTAGTTATGCATATGCGTTTCTGACAGCAGGCAATGAAAGGGAGTTCTCAGCACAGAATAATATTCATACACAGAGGAGAAGGATCATATTAAATTCAGAAACAATCAACAGATTAATGCTCATAGGGAACATCAGAGAATCCCAATACAACATAATTAAGTGTGTGTAGATCTCTAGTTGGCAGAACCACTATGGCAACAAAAGAATAACAAGACTAACTTTCATATCATGCAGATAAATTAACAAATGAAGTACATGCTCTCTATGTGCAAAAATGAAATGACATTAAACATAAGAAACTGGCTGAAATGTGTAAACTCAAAGCAAGATGGATAAGATTTGTCCTGTTTGTGTTTGGTTATTCCTATGTATTTTTTGAGGATGTTGATATTTTCTGCAGACCTTTTGGCACTTAGTTCCAAGCCATTATTTGGTATTTGTATTACAAATTGGATTACTATTATCTAGTACACAACATTTTGAAACATTGTCATTAACTAATGATGAAATTGATGAAAAAATACTTAATGTCATTCTGATATATGGATTCTTTACTATACTATTAATCTGTTCATCCTGATTCTTTTTTACCATCTCCTTTAGTTTTACTGGTATCAATACTTTTAATAAAATTGTAACTTCTATTTTCTTACAATCTAAATATTTGTGATCATGTTTTATTGTCAAAAGGTAAAATGTGCTTAGTTTTGTTGTAAAATCTAAAACTATTAATTAGCAAGGGACTAAAGTAAAAAGTGGGTCAACTTCATGTGTGCAAAAATTATTGCTATATTACAGTGTTGTTAAAAACAACAGAATAGTTGTATGAAATGTATTTTGCAAAGTTGTAGAACCAGCACTCGTATTGTAACCACATATTCCATTTAAATAATACTATCATTATTTCTGCATATTCCCGTCAGTTTTTCCCAAGTGGTATTAATTTCCTGATCTGATGTTGTTCGTTTCTTATGCAATTTTTACACATCAAGAATTCTCAGTATCATTAAAAAAAACAATGTAATCTGCACCAAATTGAGTTGTTTGAGAAGAAATTCATTTTTTAACCCAAAAATCACTGAAGTTATGAGTTCTGGCATTAAAGTCTCACATTAAATAACATTTAAAGTAGCCATGATAGTAATTTAGGATGCAGCTGTTCTAATTTCACCTTTGGTATATTCAAATCTTGAATGTGATGGAGGAACATGGCTCCAAAATAAACACATAAATTTTAGAACCTGTTCATTGACTATGAGTCAACTATATAATCAGAGTCCAACTGAATTGTTAGAAAAATTTTAATTCTTTTGACAACATTGTAATTAACTGTCAAATATGGAGTAAGCCTATGGTCTTTCTGCCATCCGAACCAAGACCCCACCACAACCACGTGACTCTGCCCAATGATATCACAGTAATAATTGCTATACAACTAGAGATGACATCTCTTTCAGTATTTTGATTTCAGTAGAGCCTTAACAGAGTGGAACAGTAAGAAAGGGTGACAGATATTTAAGTATTAGGGAGATATTTAACAATGGCTATTCCTCCCACCACCACTTCCTCACTGGAGATCACACACACACAAAAACTTAGATTAAATCCTGAAATCCTGGCAGCATCCCTGCAGGGGAGATAACTTGACCATTTTATTTGATTTTATTGGTCTCTGTTTATCCCATGGTATTTCTGTTACTTGAACATTATCTTACAGTGTGTCCAGTCAGCATGGTCAAAAATGGCATACAACCATTGAGAGTTGTTGAAGGACTCACATTACTACAGATACGAAAGAACGAGAACCATACTATAAATCAATGAAGATAAAATAGAGTATGCATGATTTGACTGTCCCAGATTGGTTGATAATGAAAGTAAGATTTTAGTAAAAAGAATCTTTTGAGAGCTTGTCCTACTTGTAACTGAAAAAAGTCAGGGAGATTGTTTCAATTTCCGTCCCTTTATGGGCCTGAGTTTCGAAGGCTCATTACTGAAATCAGCACTGGACTCTTTAGCGAAGTATTGAAAGCACACATTTCAAACTTGTGTAGATCCAGAAAATGGTGCGGCTGTTATGGTTTTCTTTTCATAAAGCTGTCGTCTTAGATGTGTCTATACTGATACAAATTTGATCATGAGCACTTGAAATTTTAAGTTATTGAATTTTAATATCATGGTGTTTGCACAGGTTTACAATGGGAACTGAATTAGAACAGTGAGTCTTGAACTCTTTGAGTTTTGTGCAGAAACATGGAATCCAAGCAGAATACTTCCAGAAATGTAGAGGTTTTCTATCTTGGATTTAGTCTCCCTGTTGCATTTCACATTGATATGCATATTCACAAACAATTGGCATAGTAGTAGGAAAAGTAAGTGACAAATTTAGATACATACAAACAAGACAAACAGTATGTGGAGGGACAAGATCATAAGAACAGGCTGGAATGGAGAAGTATAATAACAACAATAATGAGTAGAAGTGTGCCTCTTTTTTGATGTGTGCAACATTATTTTCTCAGCTTCAGTAAGTAATTACATCAAAGGGAAGACAATAAAGGGTGACTTTTCATTTAACTAAACCACATGAATTTAGCTACTCAAATCCATTTTAACCTTCTGGTTATATCTGTTCTGGTCTGTTTCTGTCCATTCTGGTGATTATGTCCACTGAATCAGTATGGTTGGAAAAAATTTTGGCAAATTTAAAGATTGAAAAGTCTTTTGGCAAATCATGATTATACACTGTACTTCTGCCTGAGATGTGAATAATTTCATTTCTTGGTTTGTTGATTCTGGTTGTTGCTCAGTTCAAATGCATCATTGAAAAACACTGATGCATTCTCATACTTTGTTACAAATATTAGCTTGAATAAGTTATAACAGTTCTGGTTGGAACAATGGATATTGTTAGAGAAACTTTAAGTGAGCTAAAATGTATATTTTTTGGCAGCATGTGATGCAGGATTGCTCAAGACTTATCCATCTCTTATGCTCACCATGAAAACTCCATTTGTACCAACTGATGATGACTTTTAGGTAACTGTCAGAAAGGCATAATTGACAATATTCAAGGGTCTACAAAAATTACTAGAGTCAAAATTTATAAACTTGTACAGCTGTGACAAAAATGATGGACTAGTACCTTTGCTGCTGTTGCCACAGTTGATTTGTTGGTTGATTTAGTTTGGTTTGGTTTGTTTGGGGGGGGGGGGGGGTTAATAGTATATTAGGTGGAGGAAGAACCCCGAAAGACCACCAACCCAAATTAGTTGATCTGATACAAAAACTCCCTCTGTGAGATGTGCAAGTGATCTGTAAAAGCAAACACTTTAGTACACTAGGGCACATGGAGCCTCTATTGATCTGATGTTTATTTCCAACAGCCAAAGTCATTTAGACACGAGACCTCAGGTTTCATTAGATCATTATGGCCTTTACACCATTTTCAGATGAAGAGAATCTATATATGGCAGCCAGTTTTACTGCTGAAGAAAATCCAAGTACTTTTGAGACACCAAACAGCACTTATGTAGAACTACTGGCCTTCCACAAGTAACTGGCAACATTCTCATTTACACATTGGAGGCAAGTAATCACATGACAAGCATCTTGTACCACTCTGCCATGGAAGCCCCTCAGACCATAGGTACAAGTCTTGTATGAAAGACTAGAAGTGGGAGATAGAACCTGTGATAACTGGATTAAAAGTGCAGAATGTTACTGCTAGGCCATCAGTGATGATGATGATGCTGTTGACAAAACAGTTAACTGCAATGACATTGATTTTACGAGTACTCTGGGAAAAAATGATTCCTTGACTCTCATCCATTTTTTAAAATCTAATTTATGGTATAAAAATGTTTGATTTGCTATATTTCTTTTTTTTAGAACTTTATATTAGCTTGCAACAAGGAATAAAAATAAGACGTTGGTAACTGAAATATATGTTCTTACAAGAAATGATATAGTGTAAAAGTAGGCCGAAATAATGCAATATCACTTTCACAGGCATTAATGATTTTTTTTCTAACAAATCATGTATTATAAGTTTACCAAAACATTTATTAAAAAAAAAAAACAAGGGAACCATAGCATCTGACCACAAATTTAAAGCAGTACAAGATTTAACTATTATTCTAATCAAAAGCAGCATGCCTGAGAACAAAGAAAGATAGCAAAACATAGTGATCACTTTAGTAAACACTCAGTTTAATAAGGATACAAATTCATGATTTCTGTATTAGAATAGAAATCCCCAATATAAAATCTATATTCATGGACATTAAATTAGTAGGTATTAAGGGACTGATAGTGACATCTACAATAAGCCACCAAGAAAATTTGTGATTTCACAGTATCAGAGACATACATGGCTGACAGACAAACAAACAAAAGTACAAAAAGATTGATTATAATGAATGAATACAAATAAAAATATGCAGTAGATTATATGATTTATAAGAATCCAGTAGATTACCTCCAGCCAGCTGTCATTTAAATCGCTTCTGTCCCCAACCCAATATTAAAATCGCTTCTAGCATCCACTAATCCATAGCCAGATATTATGTTAAGGAATATGCTTCTGTAGGGGGGCAGTGTTTTTCGATTAAAACATATCTGACGGTGGATCTTAATTTTTTTTAAATTGCTTCTGTTGTGGGTTGGTTGAATTTGAAAGTGCCTTCCCCCTGGGGGGTGTATGTTTTACTGGAACAGCCCTGAATAACAATTTAATAACAATTCACTAATCAAATGACTCAAATTTCCAATCACACTCCTTGTGCTCGACCCTTTAATAAGCCTATTGCATCACTTGATTAGCCATGTGAGATTGATTTCCACCCATCCTTGTATTTCTACTCATCTGTTGTATCCTTTCTCTCTCTCTTATTTCTCCCAATTCCTTCTCTTCCTCCCCGACCTTTCTCCAAATTCCTTCTCCTCCTCGACTTTCTATAGACTCCTCCTCCTCCTCCACTTTCTCCCCCATGACTACACTTCTGTTGACTTCAGCTGTCTCGGCTGCAGTCTCAATTCCGTCTCCAACTCTTGAAGACTTGGGACCCAATGGAACTGGAAGTTCTCTGTCCTCTAAAAGCTTCTTTTTCAAAGCTTTGTCTTTCCTTTGAATCTACCTCTAAGTTATGCTGCCAGAGTACGAGTGGCTTCTTTCTCGGAGTAAACCCTATTGATCTGCAATCCTTCCAGGTGAATACTAAATTATCCTTATGATTTCGGAAGGTATCATTTGGGTCTGAATTGTAATTGCGCCCTCTGTCTCAATTTTGATTGGATATCGCTGTGGACCGATTCAATCAAACTTAGCGGACAATGTCCTTCTTGCCGTCTGTCAATGTGGGGATGGATAAGAACACGCCCCGTTCACCCCGTGGACTTTCCTTTTGATCCTTGAACTAACCATTAACATATAGGTGTGATAATGGCAAGCCTTTGTTAAGTGACTCGACCGATCGCCTTTGCCAACTCAAGTTTCCAGTCTCTGGCTGGTCATGGTAACCTTGTGTAAGAGTTCAACACTAACCCCATGGCAATCTTTAGGGATCAAACACAAGGCCATGGTAGTATTCCCAAGATAGGTAGATTATAGCTTATACATGACTTCATAACTGGGGCTTAGCAAACGTGACAGCCCTACTCTGCCTCCATCTTTATTAGCCAAGGGTTGTTGATCCACTTCATTCCATGTCAATCCTTGACATACTTAGCTAGCTGAAACTGTTTTTTTAACAAGTGCCCTCTTGCAGATAAGTGTCCCTACTCATTGCAAGCAAAGTAAGTGAAATCAGTTAACCAGCAAAAGTGCTTGTTACATGAAACATTAGGTATTCAGTAAGGCGATTGCCATGATGTCTGCATGTATTGACTCAGAAGTAAAAGTTGCTTAAAATGTTTAAATTGGAGAAACTTGTGCATGATGTGTAGTTTTGAACAGAATCCACTCTGATTATTCCTAACAATCTCAAAATTTTAATGTAACAAGGGATCTGATTGGATCAGTTTGTTTCAGCTGCATCTAATCAGCAGAGCAGTATGTATCATTTTGAAAGATGCTGTTCCTCTCATGTGATCACACAAGTGATCTCGACATTACCCCATAATGTTCCAGTACTAAGTAATAGTGGAGTTGGTTTGAATTGATTAACTCTGTGTGAAAATTACCTTGAAACAATTCAAACAAATTTAGCAATTTTGGGGTAAGCAATGTGATATCTTTCTCTAATTTATCGGCTGGTTGTGACCATGAAACAGACTTGTTCATTTTAGCAAGTTTTGGGTCAACAATGTGGATTCTCTTGATTTCTTCTTTAAGTAAGCTCTCAAGTTCAGTTTACTTTTACATGTCGAGCTTGATATTTGAGTGTTAGCGGAAAACAAATCATGTTTAATCTTTTTTAATAATTTAATATACATTTTTAATTTTTTTAAATTTTTTTAAAAACCTAACATCCGACTGTTGCACGGTTTAAATAGCAATCATAACTGCCCATTTAATCAGTGTAAAAAACAAATGGTGTCAATTTGTATTCCAGTTTATTTTACCCATGACACTTTGCAAATTTCACATAAATTCCATTGAAATAGTTGGGTCTGATTATTTTCTGATCACTAATTGCACTTTCTACTTTCCTCCTCAGTCTAACTGCTCCAGTGGCCCAGTGGTTAGAGCGTCTGCCTTGGATGCGGGAGGTCGTTTGTTCGATCCCTGGCCAAGTCATACCAAAGACTTATAAAAATGGTACTAACAGCTGCCTTGCTTGGTGCTCAGCATTAAGAGGTTAGTGTTAGGACTGGTCGGCCTGGTGTCAGGATAATGTGACAGGGTGGGTCATCATGCTACATGTCTGTGGCATGATGCCCCAGTGCTAGACATCACTATAAACTGTCACACTGCATACATCGTAGCGATATGACTGAAAAATTGTTAAAGCTATGTAAAAAATCCAAATCACACACACACACACACACACACACTCTCCTCCTCAGTCCAAAATTAATGATACATCTGATAGTAGATACAAGAAAACTTGCATAAGCACAATACAGTACTCCAGTGTTATAACACACTTTGCAGTAATGTGATTCAGGATATAATGCATCAACATTATGCACCCCACTATCCAAAATATTTAAAAAATTTAAAAATTAAAAAAAATAATTTTGAACATCTGTAAGCTGAAAACTTTTCATCAGAACTACTGTACTTTATTTGGACATTACCAGAATGTCTTTTTACAGTCACAGTTTAACTCTAAGTAGCCACTATTGTACATGTCTTTCTTACATCCCACTGCTTTCTGTAATCTGTTACAGTATAACCCAGAATAGATAGATGCTCATTTGCATAATGTAATACCACTCCAGTGGCCTAAGTGGTTAGAGCATCTGCCTTGGATGCAGGTCTCGGGCTTTGAACCCCAGCCAAGTCATACCGAAGACTTATATAAATGGTATTAATAGCTGCCTCGCTTGGCGCTCAGCATTAAGAACTTATTGCTAGGACTGGTTGGCCTGGTGTCAGTATAATGTGACTGAATGGGACATTATGGTACATGGCTGCAACTCATGCTCCAGTGCAGTACATCACTATAAACTGCCACACTGCAGGTGTCATAGCAATATGACTAAAATTGTTAAAGATACATTAAAAATCTAAATCACACATACACACACATAATGTAGCTACAAATAAGGTCCATTCAAACAAGTAGGTGTCATCTTCTAATGAAATCAGTTAGATTTAAAAGTGAGCTCAGTATTATCAGCATTTAAGAGTGAATAAGGATATGTAATCTCACAACAGAGATGCCCAAGAAAAGGAAAGCTTATTCTGTGAAAGTGATTATGACTTTGAGGGATTCATGGTGGAGAATGTTGAAAAGGCTAATGCTATGTTATGGGGACATTTTAACTCATTTGGTAATGTTCAGCTCTGGATCAGAACTGATGAGGAATGCCCCACTGTTGAATGTAAGACTGACACTGACATTTTCCAGTTCTTCCTGTGCACCAAAAGAGAAGACTTATTTCCAGATCGAAGGACTGATGTAACTAGAAAGTGATAACTTTGAGCCCCTGAAAATTATTTAGAGCAAAATCACTGCTAAAAATTCAAGAACGATCAGGTCTCATACAACGTAAATTCTTGAAATATTTCGAATAGGGTATGCACATCATGTGAGTGAACAGTGCTTATTCTATTTAGATTAGTACTGTTTCCAAACAAATGTGTTGTTTGGACAACATTGTATTTTTGTAATGGATTACAGACATGTAAGCAAGGAAGGCACTTTTATTATAGAATAGTCATCCATAGATGCATTTAGAATTTTGTAGTTTTCTTACAAACCCTTTGGATAATCTGAGTAACCTAGCATATATTTTTTAAAAAGTGCCTTCCCTGGGTACCATGTATGTTTAAATGAATTAGCCCTCAGTAGATATTCGTCATATGTAACTGATATTTTGAACTGAAGAGGTGATATTTTATTGATAAAAATGACCAGATTACTCAGCACACTTGTTACAGATGTTCATTTATTTAATTGCAAAATGGGTGTAGAAGTAATATATATGCAATTGTGTACTCCTAATTAAAAAAGAATGAAGCTTTTAACATTAGGATGCATTACCCTCAAGTGCAACCTAAACTGAATCAGTAATTTTTTGGGAGGTGATATTTTATCATTTTAAGTCACTTAATGCTTGATGCAGTTGGATATAAAAATGTTAACTTGCAAGTAAATTTATTAAAATGAGGTTGTTTACATCATTGTTAAAGGTCATCCATGATCTGATCAATCTTATGTTTGAGAATATGTGTTGGAAGAAAACAACCTGAAGCTTGGTATTAAATTTTTATATTTACTTACTGGTCA
Organism: Megalonaias nervosa; assembly: GCA_016617855.1. Lineage (NCBI taxonomy): Eukaryota > Metazoa > Mollusca > Bivalvia > Unionida > Unionidae > Megalonaias > Megalonaias nervosa. The sequence goes on from JAECUM010002499.1 coordinate 64,277, forward strand.
CAGTTAAATGTATAAATACCATGCAGTGAAAAAATATACCCAATTTATTTAAGCTAACAGTATTACTATACATTTGACTGGTGTTTTTTTTTTCCACACATGATTTTACACTAACAATTTTCGATCCTTTTCACTGTACTTCTGTTGGGCTTATAACATGGTCAACTGTAATGGACTCCAACTAACGCATTAAAATGGGAGATAGCCGATCTTGTTGGATTAGCTTGCGTCAGTGGATCAACCCCTTTTCCTGCCTTGTCTTGTTCAGACTTTTAAAAATGTAAAATTAGCTACCCAAAATGTGACCATTCATTTACTTTATTCAAAATCTGTCATTTCAGGCAAAGAAATTTGTGGAGTCTGCACCCCAAGTTGTAAAGCAAGAAATCCCCAAAGAAGAGGCTGATAAATTGAAAGCTGCATTAGAAGCTGTGGGTGGAAAGGTGGAAATAGAGTGATGTTGGTGACTCCCAAGACAAAGATCAAATGTATAATTGAAATATGAATATTTGCTACAATTCAAGGAATGAAATCTTTACATTTTGGACCTTGGCTTGTTCTTGGCAGACAGTGTGAAGGATTTCATGTAAGACATTTTGGCAGGACATTTATTTTTCACTTTTCAAGTTTGTGAGAAGTCATTTTGTGTTGAGTGGATGTTTTTCTTGTTTTCATGTTTATACTAGTAAACTGTGAAGATTTAAATAGAAGCCTATCATATAGTATAATACACATTAACACAAGTATCTTGTATGTTTTTTTCTCCAGTTTAACACCCTTTTTGGCTTTTCTTGAATGAGGCACAAGGATCTAAAAGTTTCTTATCATGGACTCATATGCAAAGCATAGACAGCTTAAGCTCTGACAAATTTGGACAGCAAGCTAAAGTTGGAATTTATTAGTCATGGGAACAATCCCTGCATATAAAGTTTCACTTCTGTGTGTTGATTAGCATATGACTGACACTGCTGGATACTTTTAGTTAAACCCAGCATTAGTGGGAAGCAAAACATAACACTTGTCTGACAGTGGCACCATTGTCAACAGTTCTCATTTTGGCCAAGTTTTTCACTTGCATATAATTTCTCAATTGCTTGATAGAGTCTCTCCATAATTGGCATGAATCATTATGAAGCTGAGACCGTTCATTCTAAACATGCTTGCTTGCTTCTTTTAACTTGATGTCAAGGTCACGGTTCTAAAAAATATGTATTAAGGTTTTTAATGTTTTATTTCATTTGCTAATATTTCCTAAACCCCATGATGGATTTGTTCATACTTGGATAAATCATTGTGAAGCTGAGATAATTCATCTGAGGACATGCATGCTTGCCCCCTTGACTTTGGGGTGTATGTCAGTCATAGAAAATTTGCATCAAGGTATTATTTAAGTTTTTTCATTGGCTTGTATTACCTAAATTCCTTGATTGATTTTCTTTATACAGGGGATGAATCATTATAAACTGTGATGGTTCATTTGGTGACATGATGCTTGCCGCTTTGACCTTGGGATCAAGGTTACAATCATAGAAAATTTGCATTTGTTTTCACTTTTATTTCCTTAACTCCTTGGTAGATTTTGTTCGTACATTAAATGAATCATTATAAAGCCAGTACAATTCATTCTGCGACATCCACACTCAACTTTTTCACTGGGGTCAAGGTCAAATGTTACTACAATTCTTTAATGTGGACTTGACATGCTTGCCCTTGCCTTGTTATACAATTTTATTAATTATATGTGTGTTGGGCCCTCATAACAGTCACAGCTGCCATCAATTCTTGAATAAAATTCATCCCTTTGAAGTCTATAGGAAGAAATCAAAAGACACAATGTGGATGTTTCCAATAATGTGGCAAGTTAGAACTAATCTCAGTGAATGTGCAAGATTATGTAAACTTCTAATACAAAAAGTAGTACCTCTGGTTAATTCTTCACAGTTTCAAAGAATGCCCACAATTGCCCCTCAACAAAGCTGAATGGTTGGCAACTACATGCATACATCATGGGCACCGGTAAGTTAATAGTCTAAAAATATGCCTTTAGTGCATTTGCAATGCAATGCAGGAGACGCCAAACATTTAATTTGTGTACTGTTTTATAAGACGGAAATTTTCAGCATGACTGAACTTGAATGAGAAGGATGAATTCCATTTAAACATGCATGGTACCCAGGAAGGCACGTTTTAAAAAAATATATGTAATAATACCTTGATTGCTCAGATAGTTCATATGAAAATTAGGGTTCCAGTGGGCCCTAAGTTTTGGAATATAAAAAATAAATTCTCCTTGAAAACTCATGGGATTTCTCAAAACCTTGCAAAATTTGGAAAAGTCATGGAATTTCTGACAAATTTGATACAGTTAAAAAATTGACAACTGCTAATTTCTTAGAGTGCAGAGCACCAATTAAAAAACTTGTTTTGAACACGACGCAATTACGATTGATAACTGATATCATTGCATGATATTGTGTTCCTTAAATTTTGTGAAATTGTGGAAAAGTGTTGAAAAAGTCATGGAATTTGTATTTTGTTGTCTTCAGGAGCCCTGGAAAATGATGCAACATTCTTAATTGCATCTATGTGTGACCACTCCACATTAAAGGTGCCTTCCCTGGTTTCAAAGTATATTTACTGGAACTGTCCTTAGGAATATCCTGATGATGGCCATGAAACAAGCTTTGCAAATTCCTAATTGCAAAAGTTTGTGGTTTTAGCCTGAGATAAAGATGCACGTCCTTTGAAAACCTGGAATAGATATCCTAGTTATGCTAGACACTTCAGTCACTTTTACTGTGGGGAAACAACATCACCGTTTGACCCTGGTAACTAGATTCAATACTCGGTATGTAGTTTCTACAAAAAAATCTTACATAAATTATCACTGTAAAATTTCAACTAATAGGATCAGCAATAAGAGTGAATCTGATAAAGATGAAGATACTACTGCTATTACTGACAATGTAACAAATATCATCTTGTTATGACAGCATTCTTCCTTCAAATTTTCATGCAAACAGTTTACTTCAGTTGTCAATACAGCAGTTGAGGTCTGAATTTAGGTCTGAGAGCTTTTGCCTAGTTTTCCCCATCAAACAAGTTTTCTGAAAAAAGCATTGAAGATCAGTGCATGCCCATCACAAATCTGGAAGACCAGTAATTTAAGCTGTTCATCCTTTAGAAAAGAGAAAGGGAATGATGCTTTCAACTCCATTCAACCAATGTTTCAGTTATCATGTCCATGTTATTAGTGAATGCAGTAATTTTCAGTGCAACGCTCATGTACTTGAGAAAATAAATCCATTTATATGTTTATATGCAATGTCTCCATTATGGCAAAACCTAAAACAAGATGGCACAGTATAATTTTGAAATAACTATAAAGTATTTGCAAAAGCATAAAAAAGTATTTGCAAAAAGGTTAAATGAGCATCAAACAAACATCATCTAAGTGATATTCAACAAGTCATGGGTACTATTGTAGACTTGTTAAACAGACAGCATCTCCGTGACATTCAACAAGAAGTCATGGGTACCACTGTCAATTCATTAAACAAACATCTCAGTGACATTCAGCAACAAGTCATGGGTACTGCTGCTGATGCACATATATATAAAGTACCTGATCAGTATGTGTTTCAGCAGCCATGTTTGCTGCCAGTGGAATAACATTGTTCCTCATATGCCACTCAGGACATACCCGATGAAAGTTTGTCATTGGGATTGCTTATTTATCTTACAGTCTTTACACTACATTGGTGTATTCTTCATGTGGTGAAAATAATATTTAAATATGCTGTTATGATGGGTTGTAGTATTCTTGAAATTGTGTTTCTTCCTTCAGTGTGTTCTTCACCTTTGACCTTTTGATCCTAAAATCATTAAGTGCCTTTCTTGCACCAAGTGCATGCCATCCACATAGTCTGGTTGAGATAATGTGAAGAAGCAAACTTTTTTTGAATGGATGCCATTTTTTATTTTGGCCACAGAAACCTGACCTCTGACCACCCTAAGTGCAAACCATCCACAAAGTTTGGTCACAGTAAATGATCAAGAACTAAAGCTATTGTGTGGAAACCATTTATCTTCTTTCAATTACAGTGACCCTGACAGCTGACATTTTGACGTCAAAAGTGACATAATTTTTCCCTAACCCCAAGTGCAAGGTGTGAACCCTCCACAAAGTTTGGTTTAGAACTTAAGTTACTATATGGAAACCAAACTGGTCGAACAGATAAATGTCACAAGATTATATGCTCTGCGTTATGGTGTGAAAAAATATCCTTGTAACTATTCCACAATGAGCTTACAGATTGCATTGACACAGTGAACACTTGGAATGTATTAGACTGGTATAATGTGATAAATACTTGTGCTGAAAAAACAAACAAACCATTTTTGGAGCATAATCACAGATCACCATTTGCTTGGATTGATTCTTTCTTGCATTTAGTTTGCATAGAACCTCACTGAAGAATGATCACCAGTTAATATTCTTTAACGATTCAGAAATGATTTTGAAGGTCTTTGTTCCCAGTACACGCACATTCTTTCTCTCTCACACACACACACACATCCTTAATGTTCTCCATGAGAATTCCAACCAGAATCATGCCACATTTTAAAGTGACTGAGTTCACAAAAATAATATCCTCAAAGTTTAGTGTTTTGCAAGTCACATATGCACTAATGCAATAAATAACAGTTGGTTCAGTTTGCTTGAAGATGTTATTCTCTGTAGGATACACTGGTACAGAATTTGTCCAAATGTTAAAGAAATGAGCTATGATTTTCGACAGGTTTCAGACTATCCACATCTTTCAATGATGACCTGTGACAGATTTTGGTATAGCCACAACTACTATGATTACCACAAGCAGTAGCACTATCACCACCCAGTAGCCTGAAAAAGATAAAGATGTAGAGAAGTACATTATCAATACAATTAAATCATACTTATCTATTTTCTGAAAGGTTAAAGGAAAACAAAGTGCTTGTGACTAATATGACCTATGTTGGGGTTTGCACAGAGACAAGGAAATCACAGTTAAGGGGTTGCATTATTTGTCTTCCCACCTGGCAAAGAGTCTCACAGGGAAACAAATAACTGAACCCTGCAAATGGGATTTCCTTGTCTTGGTACAAACATCATTATAGATTTTTCTCACCAAATATTTTCCATTCAAATTAAAATAACCCTGCACCTGTCCAATACAATTAGCATTCAACGCAGTATTCATCAGGCACTGTTGTTGCCTCTCACTTTTTGTATAGCTCGTCAGGTCTTGTACTGTTTTTATGAAAATCTGAATAATTATCTAAGTACAATCTAGCTATACATGCCGCCGCTCTTAGAAAAAAAGTTATAATTGATACATGATGTAAGTACTACACCATGCTCATTTGGGCCAGATGTATCAACATGAGTTATGTCAGCAAGGAAGAAAGCATGTTCTTGTCACAAAAACCATTGGGATGCCTGTTCTCATAACATTTGTATCTACAGGACACCTATCTGTTAGTGTACATTCTTGGTTTTTCATTCCTTGTATTTTTTATGTCCTCCTCTGTCTTTGTCCTCATATGGCTCTCAATAAACTCTAAATGTAGTTCATAATCTTCCTGATGTTTCTGTGTTCTTCACCTATTCCTTGTATCACAAAGTGCAACATACTTTTAAGCCATAAATTGTATAATACAGTTGATGGTATGTTGGGGCCCAACAGCGAGGATTAAAACAGTTTATTCATGTGATCAGCATTGATCGCCTTAGCATTTTGTGGTTATATTATTAAAATAGCTCGACTTCTTGTGCATGTGTGTGTATGTCTCTCTCAAAATGTTTTGTATGGTGTGTTATCAAAGAGAGACCTTAAGTGAGTGAAATGAGTGAAATTCTTTTTGTTATGTTCTTGTTGTTGTATGATTTTATAACAACACCATCAGACAGAGTAGAAGAAAACAAGGGTGTCTATCCTTGAAAATAGTCCTATGTGCATGGGCACCATGACTGAGACAACAAGACCAACAAGACCAAGATAAGAAATGTAAAGTTAGCAAATGGGCTAGATTTCTGGCACATGAGTGAGAAAAAATGGTTTTATTAAATGTATAATGCATAGAAAATTAGCAGCAACCTGCTACAACTGCAATAAACCATCCTTTTGTGGGATGCTAATTCCCTAATCCAAAATAAATATTTCCTCCAATTGGAGGGCCAGTAAAGAAAAGAATGTGATCCCATTCTGATTCCTGTGTCATATCCAACATATCTTCCTCTTTTCCTCGGATTTGTGCCCATACATATGTATGGACACCTGCAAAAATTTACCTTTGTTGTCATCATTTTTAGGTTTCATTTCGGCCAAACATTTTCTTTTGGGTGTTGTTTTAGTTTTTTTTTCTGCCAGAGCTTGCTTTATCTGTGTGTATCTGTGTCCTTTTTTCGCTGCTATTTTTAAAGTGTTTGTATACTTTGCTTAGTGAAGTGGTGCTTCAGTAATTTTATACACTTTCTTAGTACTGGTGTCGGGTTAAGTATCCTCTACCTTTTATTAATTTGCTTTTTTGTTATTTGTTATTTCTGTCAGCTAATAATTATAGGTAAATATGGCATAGGAGGGCTCAATGGGTCACTCGCCCCACCTGTTGAACCTGCCTGAAGTGTTCAAGTTATGATGGCTGTCCTAGTTGCTGTCTGTGGAAAGATGCAATGTGGAACTTGGCAGAATGTCAACACACTGGCAGAAGAAGGAAGAAGGGCCCAACTCATCCGGGCCTAATCCCAAACCTAAAAAAGTTGGATTTTATCCCTTCTCAGGACTTAATGTATGTGGGAATGAATTTCCTCGCCTGTCAGATGATTGTTCACATTCCCCCAGACAGGATCACCTAGATTCTGTCCCTCATAGGTCTTTTGGCTAAGGCTACCGTTACATGGTCAGCTTGCCTTCTCTCCTGGCAACCATGAACACAGCCGTGGAATTAGTTCCCCTATGGAAACTTCATCTGTGCACTCCTCAGTTCATGCCTCCAGCAAACTGGTGACTGCTGACTGCATAAAGGACTTGCTGTTGGCTCAGATCCACCTGGGATCTGATTTTCATTACCACCTGAGTTGGTGGCTAGATCAGGACTGCTTTCTGATTGGAGTCCCAATTCACACCCTGGAATCCCACTCCTTTCTGTACCCCGACACATCAGATTCAGAATGAGGTGTTCACCTGGAATCAGAGGGGGTAGTTTTTCAGGGATTAGTCTCCAGAAGAACTGAATCTTCACAACAAGCTAGAAATACAGGCAGTGTTTGTAGCCCAACAGGAGTGTGTCAACCTTATAACATCATTTGGACAACATGTTGGTTGTAGCAAACCTCAGGTGACATGGTAACCATGTTCCTTCTTTTTGCATGGCAGTCTGGACCCTCCACTGATGGACAGTTTCTTTGGAGATCACTCTTAGAATCAGACACATTCAGGGCAAGATAAATATCCTGGCAGACAGCCTGTTCAAATGGGTCGAAGTGATTCTTACAAAATGGTCTCTGCATCAGTCCGTAGCAAAGGCACTTTTTCAACTGGAAGGGAGACCAATACTGGACCTATCTGCTTTGAAACCGAACAACAAGCCCCTTTTGTTTCCCCCCAGAGGGCCTGGGCGATGGATGCATTCAGTCTTATGCATGATTACACTTTTCCACCATTTAAAACATTCTTTCAGGTTCTTCAATGAATCAGGACCGTTCTCCACATCTTGGATTGTCCTGATAGCTCTCTTGTGGCCCAATGGTCATAGCTTGATGATCTCCTTGATCTGTTCGTAGACTAGCCATCAAGATTACCTCCAAAGATGAATCTGCTGTTGCAGGACTGGGGGTCTTTCCTACACAACAAAGCCTACTCTCCACTTTCAAGCTTGGTTCATACAAAACAATCAAAACACAAAAACCTGTTTTAGAGTAAGGTTGTATAGGCCATGAGGCATTGGACTTTCAAATCAATGATGCCAAGTATCTTCTGTAATTTGTAATAGGAAATGCATTATTCCTACTTATCCCCATTTAACAACAGTTGCCGAGTTTTTTTCTCTTTCAAGGAAAGAGTGTTTCTGTGTATATTTGGATTTTTAACTTAACTTTAACAATCTGAGTCATATCGCTATGATGTCTGCAGTATGGCAGTTTATAGTGATGTCTAGTACTGGGACATCATGCCTTAGACATGTAGCGTCATGCCCCACCCAGTCACATTCCTGACACTAGGCTGACCAGTTCTAACACTAACCTCTTAATGCTGAGTGCCAAGCAAGGCAGCTGCTAGTACCATTTTTATGTCTTTGGGAGGACTCTGCCTCAATTCGAACCTGCGACCTCCCACATCCAAGGCGGGCATTCTAACCACTTAGGCCATTGGAGTGGTCTTGAGGAAAGACTGTTCTGCATCTACTGTTAAGGGTTATAAGGCAGCCCTATCTAACACTCTCAAGTTCTCTAGGGGTTCCGCCATTGCATTGGATCTTCATTGTTCTGATCTCAAAAGGTATTTTGAGCTTCAAAAAAACAGTAAATAACTCATTAATGGCTAGAAGGAACCTTTTGTTATGTTCATTGGGCATTATCTAAACCCCCCTTTCAACCTTTGAGTGAAATTTCCTTTGACAACCTCAACCTAAAGACAGTGTTTCTGCTCTCCTTGGCACTGGCAAGGAGTGAAATTCATGCCTTGTGGGTGGAAAGAGGTTGTTTACAATTCAATGGTAAATATGATTCAGATTCTAATCCTTGCCAACCTGGTGTTTCTGGCAAAGAATCGTGTTTCTGCTGAGATTCCCAGTGCTGAGGATGATAAGATAGGCTTCTTCTTTACGCACTCCACTTTTTGGATGATGTCATGACAACTACCTTCTTGCAGTCACACAACCTTATCATTCTTTCCACTTTGACTTTTGGCACACAACCTTTTCATTCTTTCCATTTTGACTTTGGCACACCAGAGCAAAGGCATTTATTTGTTGGTTCCAAGTAACAATCAAAGCACAAAATGTGCCCAAACCAGCTTAAAGTAGGTAACACTCCTACAGTAGGAGTAAGTGCATTTTTCTTGTGCTAGTTTTTCTTTTCAGGCCATCAGCTTCCCTCCTAACTGGTAAATTTAGCAATGCAATAGTAGCAGGTAATATATTACTACTATCAAACTGAAGTTTGTTTTGTGGGCATGGGGTAAACCTAATTTTAATAATTTAATATTTACCTGCTGTTAGGTGCAATGATTCCCAACTCTGATGTCCTGTTGTCTCTTTCCAAGTCAAAAAAGGAAGAAATTATGCTGGATATGACTTTGTGACATGTTCTAGGCTAACAAGAAGCCAGCAAATTAGGCAAAGGTTATTTATAATTGAGGCATGCCAAATGTTAAGTGATGTTGAACTTAAGCACTTCTTAAGAGTAGAAAATGCGTTCAGATGTATTCTCAAGGTGTGAATCTAAATCTACTTGGCCCAGGGATGAGTACTACGGTCCCCTCTTGAACAGCCCCCTGACCAGCGGCCACCCGCTTCTTATGGCCAGAATCTTAAGGCACAGATGAGTTTGTGTTCAAAAGTACCCCTCAAGAATGGCCACCCCTCTAACGTGACCAGTGGCCAGAATATTAGTACAAAAATGTAAATTGTTCCTTTCGCAAGCAGCCACTTTTTATTTCAAATGTGTCCAGAACCAATAATTCATATCATAAGGCAAATAATCAGATTACCTCTACCATCGGTACCTGTCTCCCAATGTCAGGTTTCCGTTACTGAAAAAAGTATCGGCTAAAGTACATGTAACACTAAGATTCATATTATATCATTGTCTATAAAAGCCAACATTTACAGGAAATGGGCTCAACAATGTTATGATAGAGTTTTGGGCTTCACACATCCGTCGAGTTCTTACCTTTGATGATTACAACCAGACATAATTGTCAAGATCATAACATGGTCAACATAGGCTAAATATAGATTTTATGGATTAACACACACAGATCAATTAACCTGGACCCACACAAAAGGGTACCAGACAAAGACCAAAAATTCATGTGACATACATCTATCGCATCCTTTACGGAGAAGGCATTTCATCCACTCTTCAAAAGTTTCGTCTGCATAATTAAATCGCATACAGTTAGCAACATCCGAATAAATCGTTACCAAACATTAACATGTCATCATGTAAACGGAGACATATTACTGCAGAAGAAAGTCCGTTATTTTACCTGAAGACATCAGGGGGTTTGGAGGGGGGACTTGCAGAACAAATGTATGTAGAAAAGACTCAAATAAACGACGTCATAAACCCACAAGAGGAGTATTCAGCAGCAGTGGGAAAATGGAGCAAATGGAAAGAGAATTATGCATGTACCAAGATTTTAATGACGTTTCTGAATGGTTTTGCAATGTGCATAACAAAATGAAGATATTAAATGAAGATATTATACGCTTTGAAGTATGTAGCTTTCTTACTACGTACATTACATATACTTCTCACAAAAAATTTAGTCCCCCTCTGGAAAGGCCACCTGTCTTATAAGGCCACTTTCCCGGTGCATAAGGGGCAGCCATAGAAAAGGGGGACCACTGTACTAAATTTTACAAAGCCAATTTTTACCCTGCCAAGAAAATAGACGAGTTGTTTTCCTGAGCTTGGTCTTGTTTAACATCATTGATTTTATGAATTTTCTTTCATGTTCCTCTGATCACTCTTGGGAAATAAGGGCAAAGATTACATTCGCTGTGCATGTGAGGTTTGCCTGTATAGTGTCCTGCTGCGACATACAAACGGCTATGTGATAAATATCCAGATTGCAGACATTGAGAGAAATGCACATGAAAATTAAAGGACACAACTGTTATGTAAGTGAGGCCTGAGAATCTTTATTATCATATGAACCATATGAGAGACTCCCAAGTGTGAGTGTCAGTGGGGTTCTTAACAAAACAGCTAAGGCTATACTCAGACTGCTGAAATATATCCATGGAATCCAAGTCAAATACTAGTATTATCGCTGTAACATTTCAAAAGTTGTGTGTCAAGGAAGGACTTATGCTTAACATGCACAACATAAGATTGGCAGTCTCAGAACCACAAAGTCTCTGTTGACAGTTCGCACTGTTACGAATATGTAATTAAATAGCTTGTGTGTTAGTTTTAAATTCTTTTTATTTTATTTCTGTTTCATTATATTTTATTGTAATTATAATTTTCATTGGATTTGAATCTCTTTTCTGAAAATTGGCTTGACCCGATTAGATCTTAATGTTACTTCAGCATTGTTTTTAGCTCATAGATTTTGTAAACATCGAGTGATAACGATTGGCTATTTCCAAGGTCATTTTGGCCCACATGTTAGCCGAACTGTAAACAGTCTTTCTTTTTTTTATATATTTTCAGTGTGAGAATTTGGTTCTTAGATAGGGCTATTGTAGCTATGTGATAATTCTCATTTTTTTTTATTGCGCTGTTCAAATTAGTAAATCACGTAGCCCATCACGTGAAGCACCATGTGATCTAAAATCGCGGCTTTAAACAGACACTCTCTAGTAGATTTAGTGAGTTGTATTTTAAACCTTGAGGGCTCAAGAGGTTTCAATTGTTGTTGCCAGTTTGTTTTTGAAGTTCATCTGTTTTTTGGAATTTAATAATTTATTCTCTAGAAAACTAAACAAGTGCTTTGTATTTATGAAAGTTCTGGGAGAAAGAAATTCAGTGGAAATTTATTCTGGAGTTTAACAGAAACATTATAAACTGTGATTCAACGAGGATCTGTTACCATCAGTACAGACATCATCTGACGTCATCGCCTCCATATTGGAATTTCATTGAGATTCAAACCCGGATTCTATAAGAACTGTTTAGTGATAGGACTTATATTTTTCAATCCTAGGATTAAATTTTGGATTATATTCACAAACTGTAAGTCCTATTTCCAATTTTTACATTGTTTTCTAGGGAAATAAATTATTTTGTTAAAAATTACAAAGCTTGTTGGCTTCACTCTTTTCTCTTGTTAGTTTTGTACGAGCCTACATGTAACAAGAAGAAAATTGGGGGCTTGTCTTGGGATATATGAATTTTGGCTTAAATATTTCAGAAAATTGTTTTTTGAAATTTAAATTCCCTTAGTTTTTAAATCCCAAGTACTATTTTACATTTTTGTTTGAAATCTTTAGTGAAAACAACAGGCTTTCATTCACAATGTCATTAAAAGTGGAGACTTTTCTTTCTAGTCCTACTCAGGAGCAGCTGGATAGTCTGAAAAAAGATGAGTTGCTTGAACTTGCCAGAAAAATACGATCTTTCTGAAGCAAAATCTTCCTTAACGAAACAAGAAATTAAAAATATTTTGATTCAATATTTGGTAGAGAAGAATGTTTTTGATAAAAGTGTTTCGGCTACGGTGAGTAAGTTGATATCAGACTCTGACATAAAAGTAATGGAATTAAAAATGAAATACAAGATGGAATTGGAGTTAAGGAAGCTTGAGCTTCAGAAAGAGGAAAGAGAGAATGATAAACAAATGAAATTGCAATTTGAAGAGAAGGAGAAAGAGAGACAGGAAAGAGAGAAAGATAAACAAATGAAGTTACAATTTGAAAGAGAGGAGAGAGAAAGACAGGAGAGGAAGAAAGATAAACAGTTACAATTTGAAGAAAGAGAGAGAGAGAGACAGATGCAAATCCAAAAAGAGAATGGATGAAAAGGAATTTCAAATTCGAATGAAAGAATTTGAGCTGGCAAGTGAAAAGCACATTTCCACTTACATACAAATTCAAGTTTTGACATTACAAGAAATATCAGGTTAGTGACCCCTTTTAGAGAAAAAGAAGTAGACAAATATTTTATTTATTTTGAAAAAGTTGCCGAAAATTTGAATTGGCCAAGGGAGCATTGGACTCAATTATTGCAATGTGTACTTTTTGGCAAGGCCCGAGATATCTATGCATCCCTGTCAGTACAGCAAAGTTCTGACTATGATTTGGTTAAGGAATGCATCTTAAGGGGTTATGCGTTAGTCCCTGAGGCTTATCGGCAAAAATTCAGAAACTATAAAAAAGAAGCTAGACAAACTTATGTTAAATCTGCAAGAGAGAAAGAGCAGTTATTTAAGAGATGGTGCTTAGTCAAGAAAGTTGAACATGATTATGAAAGTCTCAAACAACTTGTATTACTTGAAGAGTTCAAAAACTGTGTTCCTAATGACATTAAGAATCATCTTGAAGAGCATAAGATCGAAACCTTGGAAAATGCTGTTCTTGCTGCTGCTGAGTATTCTTTAACTCATAAAGTTCCTGTTGTAGGCAAATCATTCACTCAGCAGTCTACTGGTAGAAAGGTATTTCAGCCTAATACTCCTCCTCCTAAAACTCTATGTGGCACAACTTCTAAAAATCAAGCTTCTGATAAACTTGATTCAAAGTCCTTGTCTATTACTACATGTACCTATTGCAAGAAAAAAGGACACGTCATTTCTGATTGCTTCAAATTGAAATATAGGCATCAGAATCAAGATAGACCTATCCCAAACGCTCTTATTTCTAAGAGGTCAAGGTCATGTATTGAAAACAATACATTTGTTGGGTCTAATAAACCCCAGTCTGATTTTATTATGGGGAATTAGGAACCATTCATGTCGAAGGATTCTATATCACTCTTGGGTGATTTGGCCAATCCTATCCCTATTAAAATTTTACGGGATGCAGGAGCTTCTCAGAGTCTTTTATTATCAGGTACTTTGCCTTTTTCTGAGAAATCCTGTTCTAATGAGAGTGTTCTCATTTAGGGAGTAGAGTGTGGCTTTGTTAATGTTCCTCTCCATTCTGTAAATTTGTCATCAGACTTAGTTTCAGGACCTGTGATGGTATAGTGTCTACTTTACCCGTTGAGGGCATTCATTTGTTGCTAGGCAACAACCTAACTGGAGACAAGGTTGTGGTTAATCCACTTGTAACTGACAAGCCTTCTTTTGATCAGAAAGTTGATCCTATTGAAAAAGAATACCCTGATTTATACCCAGCTTGTGCAGTTACTAGAGCTATGTCAAAGAAAGCTCTTGAGAATGATTTTGATAAGGAAAATATTCATTTAGCTGACACATGTATTGGTCAAGCTTTTGATGAGGTCACTTTCACTCCTAATTTGGATCAATCAAAAGGTATTGATCACAATGGTCCTCTTTTGCATACTCATTCTCTTTTATCTAATCAGGGTGATAAATGACAATCCCTTGTCGTCGAACAGGAAAAAGATCCTGAGATCTCCTGTTTGTTTCAGAGGGCCATTAGTGAAACTGAAGCCACTGAACTACCTGTCTGTTATTTCATAAAAAATGGAATTCTTATGAGAAAATGGAGACCTCCTGAGGTACCTGCTAATGACGAATGGTCAGTGAACTATCACATTGTAGTTCCAAAATCTTACAGACAGGAAATACTTAGTTTGGCCCATGAAACTCCTCTGGCTGGTCATTTAGGGATAAATAAAACTTTTCACAAGATCTTGACTCACTTTATTGGCCAAAAATCAAAAGTGATGTTTGTCAATTTTGTAGATCTTGTCATACTTGTCAAATGTTAGGAAAACCCGATCAGAAGATAACTAAGGCTCATCTGCAACTAATCCCTGCATTTGATGAACCATTTAGCAGAATTATGGTCGATTGTGTTGGTCCCTTACCTAAGACCAAGCCAGGCAACCAACATTTGTTGACCATTATGTGTGCATCAACAAGATTACCAGAGGCAATTCCTTTGAGAAATATAATAGTAAAAGCTTTGATAAAGCTTATTACTCAATTTGGCCTTCCCAAATCTGTCCAATCTGGTCAAAGGTCAAATTTTATGTCTGGAATTTTCCAGCTGGTTATGCCTGAATTTGGCACTCAGCAGTTCAAGTCAAAAGTGAAATTGTGGTTTCACAGAACTTTACTTGAGAGAAGTTTTGAGTTTTGTAATAGAGTCCTTTCTCTCTTGCTCATTCTTCAAAAAATTTTCTTCAAATTAGATTTTACGGCCCTTACAAAATTAAGTAGAAAATGAGTGCATTAAATTATAATAATAGTACTCTGATCTAAATAACTTAATGGAGTACTAGTATATTGAAAGAGATAGCCAAGTAAATCATGCAATTAATTTACTTGTACCTATCCCACCAACTGAGGATTTAAGTGAAGAAATTCAATTGGACACTGTTGATCTTCGAGCAACAAATCTTCAGAATTCGGAAATTATGAAAAATCTGGACCAGAAACTTTCATTTGCAACAACAAGAAAGGAATGAACATAAACAGTTATTATTCGAATATGAGCACTTGTTTCCAGATATTCCTACAAGGACAAACAAAATTTTCCATGACGTTGAAATTGTAGATTCAAAACCTGCGAGACAACACCTATACAGGATGAACCCTCTCAAACTGGAATACATGAAAACGGAAATTCAGTATTTGCTGGAGAACAATTTCATAGATCCCAGTAAAAGTGACTGGAGTTCACCATGTATACTTGTACCGAAACCGGATAAAACTTTCCGTATGTGCACTGATTATAGGAAGGTGAACAGTGTGACAAAAACAGATTCATCTCCATTACCAAAAATTGATGACTGTATTGATAAAATTGGAAATGCCAAGTACGTCACCAAATTTGACCTGAAAGGATTTTAGCCAATTCCACTAACGGAAAGAGCAAAGGAAATTTCGGCATTTGTGACTCCAGATGGACTCTATCAATATAAAGTAATGCCGTTTTTGTGATGAAGGGTTCCCCAAGTACCTTTCAACGTTTGATGAACATGATTACCTCTGGTCTACAAAAGTGTGATGCTTACATCGATGATGTCATCATCTGCAACGACACCTGGAAAGAACATTCAGAAATTCTTTGACAGACTCACTGATGCAAATTTGACAATCAATTTATCTAAAAGTGAATTCTGCCGTGCTTGTGTAACTTTTCTAGGACGTATTGTGGGACACGGTCAAGTTAAACCTATAGATGCTAAGGTCAAGGCTATCTCTGATTTCCCTGTGCCTGTCACTAAAAAGCAACTGATGCGATTTTTGGGTATGGCCGGATACTATCAAAAGTTTTGTTCCAATTTTTCTAATATTGCTGAACCCCTGACAGACTTATTAAGTAAGAAAAACAAGTTTCTTTGGACTGGAAAATGTCAGGAGGCTTTTGATAGATTAAAAGCCATACTCAAAAGTGCACCGGTTCTCACAGCTCCAAATTTCAATCGATCTTTTAAATTGTCTGTTGATGCAAGTGATGTTGGGGTTGGAGCAGTATTGACTCAAGAAGATAGAAATGGTGTTGATCACCCAGTGTGCTATTTCTCTAAGAAATTAAATAAGCACCAAAGAAATTACTCAACAATCAAGAAGGAATGTTTGGCTTTAATAGTGGCATTACAGCATTTTGAAGTTTACATTAGCTCAGCTCTTTCTCCGGTTGTTGTGTTTAGTGATCACAACCCTCTTACTTCCATTGACAAGATGAAAAATAAAAATCAAAGATTATTAAGGTGGAGTTTGTTTTTGCAAGAATATAATCTTAACAACAGGCACATCAAAGAAAAAGACAATTTGATTGCAGATGCACTTTCCCATGTATAGAAATATTATTTCATGTACACTTTGTATAATTCATACGAGTTTTCTTATGTAATTTTATTTTACCTCATGTATAATTTACATATGGTAAAAAGAAAGCTTTATTACATAAATCTTTCTTTTTCTTTATGGGGGGAAGTGTTACGAATATATAATTAAATTGCTTGTGTGTTAGTTTTAAATTTTTTTTATTTTATTTTTGTTTCATTATATTTTATTGTAATGATAATTTTCATTGGATTTGAATCTCTTTTCCGAAAACTGGCTTGACCTAATTAGATCTTAATGTTACTTCAGCACTATTTTTAGCTCATAGATTTTGTAAACATCGAGTGATAATGATTGGCTTTTGCCAAGGTCATATTGGCCCGCATGTGAGCTGAACTGTAAACAGTCTTTCTTTTTTTATATATATTTTCAGTGTGAGAATTTGGTTCTTAGATAGGGCTATTGTAGCTACATGATAATTCTCATTTTTTTTATTGCGCTGTTCAAATTAGTAAATCACGTAGCCCATCACACAAAGCACCATGTGATCTAAAATCGCGGCTTTAAACAGACACTCTCTAGTAGATTTAGTGAGTTGTATTTTAAACCTTGAGGGCTTGAGAGGTTTCAATTGCTGTTGCCAGTTTGTTTTTGAAGTTCATCTGTTTTTTGGAATTTAATAATTTATTCTCCAGAAAACTAAACAAGTGCTTCGTATTTATAAAAGTTCTGGGAGAAAGAAATTCAGTGGAAATTTATTCTGGAGTTTAACGGAAACATTATAAACTGTGATTCAACGAGGATCTATTACCATCAGTACAGACATCATCTGACGTCATCACCTCATATTGGAATTTTATCGAGATTTGAACCGAGATTCTATTAGAACTGTTTAGTGATAGGACTTATATTTTTCAATCCCAGGATTAAATTTTGGATTATATTCACAAACTGTAAGTCCTATTTCCAATTTTTACATTGTTTTCTAGGAAAATAAATTATTTTGTTAAAATTTACAAAGCTTGTTGGCTTCACTCTTTTCTCTTCTTATTTTTGTACAAGCCTATTTATGTAACAGCATGAAAGGGAGACAGCAGCTGTGTCTTGTAGCACACCAAGCTAAGATTACTGGCCATTGTCATAGCAAAAAGAAAAGGAATTTTGACACTGCGGTCTTAAAGTGGCCTTGCAAAGCAATGAAGTATGCTGGCAACTTGACACTGGTGGTTCTTGACTAACACCTGATTTTTCATAACTGAGAGATCAACAGATGCAAGAACTTGTCAGAGGTCTAAGGTGGCTTAGAAGGTGGATGGAAACAGCTCTGTAAACAGAAGCCAGAAAACCTTGTCAATCAATGCATGGCAGGATGAGTCTTCTGTGAACATTGTCTGATCAATAAAGGAACATGGCACTTGTTACCATGAATCTTCATAATGGTGATATTAGAGCTTCCTGTGATTCACCTAGTTAAATAGGCTATGTGGAGCAATGAACAAATGCCAGAAGTCTGTCCATGCTGGAACATACTTATTTCCTGGCATTCACCATGTTTCCCACAAAATTCGAGTCTGGGATCAAGCATGCAGAAATGGGGTATGTTGCTGATACCAGTTCAAGACAGCTGAGAATAGCAATGGAACTGTCCAGTGCCAGTCAGCTATAGTTCCATGGGTCTGGTACTGGGAAGTGTGAGACAGTTCACAGATTCATGTGCTGGATATGCTTAAAATGCTTGGTATCTGGGTAAGAGATGGTGCTGGAACTTCAATCACCATATCCAATTCTGCTGCCAGTAATGGATTGTAATACACATACACATCTATGCCTTCAATGTACTGTACATACACATATATGCCTTCAAACCAGGAATAAGTTTATAGGGAAAATATCTCACCATACCATTATATGGTGCTTAATCCTTGATATAACTAGCATCTGGGTCAGAGTCAGTACTGGAACTATAATGGTGAAATGCCCCTGTAATATTTGTGTCTTCAAACTGCAAAATGGGTATGGTATACCAGGAAGATCTATAACTGTACTTGGTATCGGGAGTTGAAGGCTTAGGCTGAGACGGTACCAGTGCTGGTGTTGTCTGTAGCCAAGTGGTGTTTGGCCACCCAAATCTGATTGTGGCTATCTTGAGAAGATCACTTCAGTTGTCTGGACCCTAGAACAAGATACTAAAACACTGCTGACATGCTTATCACATGACAAAGTTTGCCAAATGAAGATTGAAAAATGCATTTATGATGAAGATACAGTGAAAAATAGATATAACCTGTGCAAAACAGACCCACCCCAACCCCAATTTCTCAAACTGTTACAAGGGCCAAGTGGATACTGGTTGTGTGAGATCTAAAATAAAAGCATGCTTCCAAGAACAAATGGAAATTGCAAATAAAGTATGGGTGGCATTAGGGAACAATCCCTTTAAGGGGAAATCAATTGTGTCCAACTTCCACCTAGATTGGCAGATGAATTTTAGCACTTCTGTTGTTAAAAAGAAGCTTAAGAGGGCTGGATTTGCAAGGTAGCAGAAGTACTGCTAATGAATTATGATTAGGTAACGTAATTGAAGAAGAAATTATTATACTGAACAAAGGTAATAAATCATTATAAATTTATAGTAGAATTAGTTGGGATTTTTTAATGAGATTCTTGTGATCATTCTGATATTTTTATCCTCAATGGGGAGAGGAGAATTCAAGAAATACAATTTACCAAGAAACTTTATCCACAAAAATGAGTTTTCTAAGTTCAGTGGGAAATAATTAGGTTGAATATGGTAGGCAAACATTTCATTTTTTTACTGTGACTACTTTAGATAAAGACCTTCAATTCTGCAAAGTGTATCATGTGCAAAAGATTTTCAAATTTAATTTTGAGAAGAAATTGTTCCAATTTTAATGAAGCAAGAACTTGAGCCTTACAAACCCTTATTACAGGCAAGAACAAAATCCATTCAAAATCATGGAAAATATTTATGCTCTTCCTTCCCTCCTACCAATTTATGTACAGCTGTAATGAAAAATGTCGAGGTAAAATTATAATTAATTTAGCAGTTTAAGTAACCATCATAATGTGATTTAATCACAACTTACAGCATGTTGCAGACTTTCTATCCACAATCTTGATGTGTCTGGTTTCTCTCTTTACCCTGTCATCGGTCCTTACTACATGGTCAGTGATATCCTCAATCAAAACTGAAATACCAAATGGAATTAATTATATCCCTTTGAAAATCATTGTTTACAATGGAAAAAAAGACACAATAAAGCCTAAATTATCAAAGTCTATATGTTTTGTTTCTTTTTCACTCTGTCTTCATTAAGGTCATACAATTTTGTGATGTTGAACAGTACATTTGATGTTGTAATTAGCTGCTAAGCTATTTAAAAGGCAAGTCATCAAGACTAGGCTATGTAAAAAAGCTCCAAAAATAGCACACTATAGCTCTGAAATTTTAAACTGATTTAAAACTAGAAATATGTTAATAAAACATGAATTCCCCATCATCACTTCTTTTGTTGTACTTGAATTGGCTAATCTAAATGCAAATATTAACTGCAGTGCGAGATGAATGAAGAGAAGGATGGATGAATGAACACCAGGAGGATGGTAATGCTATCGTTCCTTTCACATTTGTGGCTGGCTAATACAAGAACAATTTTGATAGTATCTCAATACTACTGACTAATAAGATGTTTATAAAGAAAATGATATCTGGAAACATTTTGATTTTGTGGATTTCAAAGCTTGACCTAAAACCTGAATCTTGAACTCCTAAATATTTCCATAAAAATCATGGACCAAACATATCACCCACAACCATCTCCCAAAATTTTAAAATATGTCATATTTTATTTTTCCCATTCTCTTTGGCTTATTAACATGGATTGTTTCATTTTTAGGTGGCTTATTTTAATTACAAACACTGGCAGAAGGTTTATTATGCAGAACAGGGGAATCTAATGTACTGAATATATAGCTCATTACATGTCCATGACATCAATGCTGCAGATAATTGAATAAGATGATAAATGAAGATCTTATATAAGTGCTCATTTCAAAAAGAAATTTATTTATCTTATGATAACCACTGTGACCATAAAACTGAAATTATTTGATGAGCTTCATAAATTTAATATAGAATAACCACAATTATAATATATAATTATAATACACGTTAACCAAACAGATGTATTTTACTTCAGAAACCATAGAAAAGGATAGTGAAAGGATTCTAAAATACATTGGCATCCATCAGTTATTACATATTTGCCTTATATAACAGCTTCCAATTTCATTTCCGAGTTTTCCCATTTAATAAAATCTGGCCTCTGCTGTGGGCTAAAATCTTCTGGCCCAATTTTACTACATGCACATAATGAGAATCTTGTAGTCCTTTTGACCAATGTCTGGTCAAATCCCTACATATAACAATAGAATAGTTTAACTGCCTGCTGGAGGAACCAGGCAGACGTTAAATAAGTCAAATTTTGGCTAAGGATTCTCACATTATGCACAAAATATTTTGGGTGTTTAACTAAAGAGAATGACTGATTTTCAAGGAAACAACTTGTAGAAATTGAAAACTTACTTTATAAAGTAAACCTGAGTTTGAATCTTAAAGGGTATTTCTTTAGAACTCACCATTTTGGTCATCCACCTCATTTCCAATGTCCAGTGCTATCTGTTTTTGCCTGGAAATTACACCTGACAAGGCTTCAAGACCCTGGTCTTGTTCTGCAAAACATTACCACATCTAAAATGAAGTTTATTTCTGGACTATGTATGAACACATAGGATTTAACAGCATGTCAGCACAATACTGGCAACATAGTGCTGATTTAAAATTAATTTCTGAGGATGTAATGACATAATTTTTTTCAAAAAGTTAGAAAGACAAACCCTTAAAAATAAATGTAAATATGCAGTAAAAGATAAAAGTTGGAGATGCTAAAACTCTTTTTTAAGGCATACAAAATAGAACAGATGTAAAAAAAAAAAAAAAAATTAAAATGTAGGGTCAAAATGTTATTATATCTGAAAACTACATTCCCTCAAAATGTATAACATTTTGTCTGGTTATATATCATCAGAAAGCTGTTTAATCAAGTGCACATCAAAAACTTCTGTCTCAGAGAACATGGCTACAATGAATGGTATTAAAGCTAAATGAATTACATATTTACATATTTTTCAGTGAAAATTAAAGGCAGTGAAACCAAAAATTCTGAGTTAGTTTACTCGGTTTCAAGTTAAAAGACCACTCCTGGGAATGCAACTACCACATAGGTTGGGGTTAACTGTACATGAATGGCAAAATGGCTGACACTCCTCCAGTGGCCTTGTCAGGATTTCTTTTAAATTTGTTGTATGTTATGAAATTTGATTAAGTCTCATCATTCTTCTTATAAAATGGTCCCCTACTCTGGGATGTATTCTATTTTGTCCATAAATGTATTTGCCATTAAAGCTCAACAATTCCACTGTATTATCAGATCAGACATATTTATGAAAGTGGCAGAAGTATTGGAATTTTTGGAGGTTACCCTGCTGCAATATCAGGGAGTTCTCATGATTCCCTACTTTCTAGACTTCCAAATTTATTTAAAAGCTTGACGGAATCACTAGATCCTTTGGAAATCTTGTAGATTCTTAATTCACTCTTTGTTTGGTTCTGATGCCAGTTTTCTGCTCTTTCTGTGGACATGATTTATATGGTTTTTTGTTAGTAGTGTTTTCCTTCACACTTTCCAATCCACTTTAGAACATTAAAGGTGTCACAGATCATTAGAAGCTATGTTGCTTACCACATTACCAGGCAATGATTTTAATAAATTCCGACTCAATCAACACAGAACATTACAATCAAATATCACACTGAGTACATTAAAAAGATGACATGTTGCTATGTAAGTAGACAAGTAATGACTAATTGTTGGACAGCACAGCTTGACTATTCTAAGTCACATAATACACTGTAGGAAAAAAAAAACAAACTGATAACATGAGAAATATCAGCAACAAATTTCTTATGGTAGTGAAGTTTATCTCAGATGCTTCTAAATAAAGGGTTCAATTACTGTAGAGGCAATATTTGCCAACAAAATCAAACAAATAGCATTTTCAAAGAAGTCTATCATGTGTAAAAGTAGGCCATAATTATATAACAAAGGGGAAAAACTCTGCTAAAGATTCCTGAATGTCTAAAATGTGAAAACCTTGGGGTTAATAATTGCCAAGATATATAATAAAAATAAAACAAGACCCAAATCATTCAAATTTAAAAAGTAAGTCATGGTGATCTCATCAATGTACATTATTATAAGGTGGCCTATAACAATTCTAGATACCTCTATGCATAAAATTTGAAGACCATGGGATAAATCATTTCCAACTTTATGACCCTCACTCTTCTTAGGTTAAAAGTATATTACAATTCACCGTACACAGTACTACAATTAATAAGAAATGCATCAACAAAGAATTAATATCATTAATGAAAATATACTGGCATACGACCAAAGATTGCTCACATATGGTCAGAGTGGTTTTGTAGGTTTAACGGCATTTTCCAGCACTTAATAGGCTATGCATGGCAGCCATTATATTTAGTGGAGAAACCCCGGGAAGAACCAATGACCCATGGGAAGACTACTGGCAAACTTTCTCACATGCCCACCTTGGCCAAGCCAAGACTGAAACCCATATACTGGCGAGATGTTCATGAGCTGTAAAGGCAAGTGCCTCTGACTGGGACCAGGTAGATATTGTCAAAAATCATTCAAGCATAAAAGATATGTCATGAAATATTGTAATATGGTCACAAAGTACTTCCATTTCTAAAGTTCTATGAGCATGGAATGAAGAATATAATTAAGAACTGGTCCTAAAACTTTAACCTGAAACTAAGTTTAATTGTATACATTTTAAAACCCTAAAATTCCACCTGAAGTCACACGATGATAAAACATTGGAACAGTGACAATTAGCAATATTCCTATCAAAATCCAACCACCCACAAAAAATGAAAGTTGTTGTTGTTGTAGTGCATAACGCCATTTTTCAGCACATCATAGGCTATACATGGCAGCCAGTACTAATGGTGGAGGAAGAAACCAGGAAATACCCGGAAAGAACCACTGACCCACGAGAAGTTACTGGCAAGCTTTGTCACATATCCACGTTCACCGAATCCAAGACTCGAACCCACGCAGACAGAGGTGAGATGGCAGTGATCCGTAACAGAGAGCGCTTTAGACCATTCGGGGTCCCGAAAAAATGAAAGAGATACAGACATAAACAACTTGCCACAAAACTTTAACCAAGGTGAGATGCCACTGCCAACACCTTGGAGACTAAACATAAGCTCTCCTTATTCTTTGCACAATCGGACTTACAAGGTAATAGACAACACATGATGCATGATAGGTGAAATGTGATGCATGATGGGTGAAATGTGATGCATGATGGGTGAAATGTGATGCATGTCAAGGAACCTGCTATAAGCTTGCTTGCCTCTGAGGCCAGGTGATGTAATAATAACTAGAGGAATTGTGAACCATTTGCTCACATAAATATCAGAGGTGATAGATGCCAGTTGAAATCTTATTGTGATATACTGCAATATAAATGATTTTATTGCAATACATATTGATACATAATGTTATCAAGTTCACCATTTTGAAACCCATATAATACCAACTGCCCTAATCATGTATGTTTTCTTATAATAAATAAAATGTTGTACCAGCAGTGTTTTTCCTCATTTGGGGACTATGTGCATGGCTTGGTACGAGACATGAATTTGCAGTTTCAAGATGGGTAAGGACCATATTTCACAGATAGATGACGTCAATGCACATACACTGTGAAATTATTGAAGTCCCTCCAGAACAGCCCATGTTTTCAAAGCCTCTACTGCAATTTCCTTGCATTTAAAGCCAAAGTGATCCCAAATTCTTTACCTGTTTATAAAGTTTAAGATCTGGTTCAGACATTTAACAGTGACTGACTGTCAGCAATTACTAAACCACATGTCTGACTGGTTACAATGTTATTTTTTAACACTATGTAATATTTTGAGTAACAAGTTATACAGCCAGTCTCAGTGTAATTAATATAAAGTTATGGTTAAAGTACCCATACAGAAGAATTTCTATGGATATGACTTGTAAAATGGTAGTTTGATGGCAGATCAGCAATATCTATATAAATTTGAAACGCCTTTTTGCCAGGATGATCTGCACCAAGTTTGGTTAACTGGTCTGGCATTTTCTGAGAAGGAGTTGAAAATATTACTGATGGATAACAGAGAAAGGGATATATCATAAGCTCACTTACAGCCAGGTGAGCTAAACACTGCAGGACTAATTACGCTAACAACATTGTGGCATGTGCCAACAGATCGGCCATGAGGATCACTACATACTCCTTCCTTGATAGGGGTGGAGGGTATAATTACAAGCATCATTATGTCATACCCTGGATAATTTGCTGCTGTTGATCTCTAATTTGACTGTTGGAAAACCCTCTCAGTTCCTCAGGCTCCTCCCTTACTCCCCATGGGTCACGGCTCTGATTAACACCGCCCCCACCACTTCCTATTAAGTTGTACCTAAAATATACATAAATACAAAAGTGTAAACAATTTCAGTTATAAGCCAAATACATTTTGTAATGTTGTGAACAATATCAATAAGTGCAAAGTATCAAACTACAGGAGAGATATAAAGACTCAAATGATTATGAATTTAAAAAAAATGATGCAATCTTCACCGACCACATTAATTTACTTCTTTCTGATTACAGTGATACTATGGTGAACTTGAATTTACTTCATTACTAAAATGCATATACAATCCCATTAAGCTGACAGTATTTACGAGCTGGAAAACTTTTAAATTTTAACTTCATTTGAATAGAATCATTTGCTTGCTTCCTTTGCTATGAATGAGTATAATAAAGCACTGATTGTTTGAGATGTTTAACTTTTTTTTAAAAAATATTTATTATTCGACCTCATATATCAGCTTAAATACAAAAGACTAATTTATGTGATAATAACTATACAGGTCAACCTTTCAATGACTGAAACAACACAACCAACACTTCCACAAGTGGGGGATCAAAACACAGTTGGGACTAAACTATGTTCTCATGGAAAAATGCTCATGGGCATGACTGTGACGGTAAACTGGCTCTTTCACATCTGAATCAAGAGGAAATACTGCATTTATGATGATTACAATAAAACCAAATCGAAAGACAAAACCAGAAAACAAATTCTTCATGAGATGAATTCAATTGTTTTTTATTTCTTAAAATATTGACACCAGGTCATATATTGTTATTTACAATGCACAATACTGAGAATTATTATTATTTTTTTTTACAAAGTACATGACTTTTATTAAAAGTTGCATATTTAATGATTTTGAAAGAAATTTATGGGCACTAACCTCTGTTTTAGATAATAAAACAAGTGATATATCAGGGTTTCATGTACCAATTTTGATAATGTGTATTTGTGTGCTTTTTTCCACATGGTTGTTAATGAAAAAACATTGTTGCTAAAGACAAACCCAAAGACGATTCTGAGCTTGTCCTAATAAACATTCATACCAAATTTGATCACAAATTGTTCAGCCATTCTGCACATCAGCATAGTTAAGTTATTTAATACCAAGGCATTCTGAGTAAAGTGTCTTCTCTGGAGATGCACCACAGTGTCTGACCTGAGATGGTAAGATTAAAATCCCCATCTTTTGGTCACAAATCCAGCATCCTAACAAATGAGCCACCTCAGCTTCTTTCTACCATTATGGAGAAGTACAATGCAAGTTTTTCATGTGGTTGCTATTGAAACCACATCAGTGTTAAGTACAGTATGATAACACTTCTGCAATACAAACAAGTGTAAAGGAAGGTTGAAGTTACAAGAACTAACAGATAAATATACATATGGACATATGGGCAAACATGATCAATTGCAATATATTTCTAAAAATATGTGTAGCTCTCTCATTGACAGCCATATTTAGGAGGCAGAGAATATAATTATTTTTAGATTTCTATTTTTAAGTCTGTGAGATGAACGTGATCAGCACAAATTGATCATTTAGGACATAAACAAAGTTCTTACTCAAATTCGCCATTATATTGTTATGTATATTTAATTTAACTGTTTGTCTGTTAGTTTTAAAAATTTTTTATTTCATTACATGTTATTGCAAATGTAACATTGTTTGCTGGACTTGACCTTGTCCAAAATTGAGTTCATTGATTTTTTAAAATATTTTTTTATTATTTCATTTATGTAAACAACTAATAATAGCTTCATTATTCTCTATGTGTATAAGCTTATTAACAGAATTATTATTCAGGTAAACAAGGAGTAAATATATTGATCAGGGTCAGGGTTTTGGAGATTCCTAAGTGAATTTTATTAGCTATTGTGTTTTAAACAAATAAGGTTCATTAGATCATTCTAGAAGGTTATTTTCCATTAGGTAATTGTTGTTTTTAGACAATGCTAATTGTGACTTGAGGTAAAACAGAGAATTATATTGTCTTGTGACTGTGAGGATTTTATCAGTCGTGCTTTAACAGCTAGCACTTTAAGTTGTATTATGTTATGACCAGTTTGGGCTGAATTTTTTTTTTTTTTTTCAAATTATTGAATTCAAGTGATTATTTTCTCTGGAAATGCAGAAGTGCTCTGACAAAATTTTTGGATAAAGACATTAATTCAAATTTATACTGAATTCAAACCTGGAATAATATTTCTGTGAGTCAACAAGAGACTTTTGACACATCAGTACTTCATAGGCTATAACAGACATGTCATCACCTTCAATTTTAGATCTCTTCAGGACTTGAATTCAGGACTATTTATTACTAGGACTTGTGTCTTTAATTCTTGGATTATTTTTGGATTTAATTTGCAATACTGTAAGTTCTTTTTTCTCATTTTTCACTTTGTATTTTAGGGAAATAAATTATTTGTTAAATTTTACAAAGCTTGTTGTCTTCACTCTTTTCTGTTACTTATTTTAAGAGCACAGACTCATAACAATATATAAATTCTAAATGCTAGTACAATTCATAAGTCTGAATTAAGTCAAATGGGGACTTTGTTGGAGCACCATGTCTCAGTTTTTGACTGAAGCTGATTTCAGTATGGATGAAATTCAGCAACATTAGAATGGCAGGTGAAAGAACATAGTAAAGAACCTTTACCTGGATTCGCCACCTTCATTCTTAAAGGCTTGGTCAATCTGCTTCTCTCTGGTTGTCAGATTGTCCATCATTATCTGTCTACGCTCCACCTCTCTCTGTGTGCTGAAGGCCATTGCTAAGGCTCCAAACAATCCATCTTTTATCTGCATCTTATTCAAACAGTTACATTTCTCACATTTCTAGCACTGATGTTTTAATTGTTATTTCTCACATTTCAAGCACTGACGTTTTGTTATTTCTCACATTTTAGCACTGATGTTTTGTTATTATAAGAAAACCTATGTCATGAAACCCATATTCTCTGTAGTTGTCAAAATAAACCAGCTAAGCAGATAAACAATGTTCTCAAAAACCTAGTCTTCTGACATGAGACTATTAGGCTTTAGGCACATGAAAAAGCAGTCTACAGACATGAGTGTTACATATATGTAATTTAATATACTTGTGTGTTAGTTTTAAATTTCTTTTTTTTATTTTTATTTCATTACATGTTACTGTAATGATAACTTTATTCACTGGATTTGACATTTTTCCAGAAAATTCAGTTCAGTTCTGTTAAACCTGATAAACACACAGTAGTCTGAAACTTTGTATCTTTTGGTGACCTGGATTTCAGGGCCAGTTTCAGCTCTGTTGTAAACAACTGTTTTAAAAAAAATTCTCTTATTGAATCTTATAGTAAGATTCATTCAGTACAATCGAATCCGTACATGGCCTATGTGATAACTGACATGTTACTACGTCGCTTGAAAGTAAGTGTCATCACGTGACCTATCAGGTGGTCCATTCTGTGTTGTAAGTAGGCTTAAAACATGTTTCATAGTGATTTCTAGTCAGTCGTAATTCATACCTTCGGGCTCAAAGGTATTATTTTTGTTGTTGCCAGTTTGAATTGAGTTTTTTATTTAAAATAATTTATTTTCCCTGGAAACTTTATCTTGTGCTTACCAGAGTTCTTAGACAAAGACATTTACTGAAAATTATTTGGAATTCTAAAGCTGGAATATTGTTCTTGGTGATTCAACAAGGAACTGTTGACATGACAACACAAAACAGGTTATAGAGGACGTCATCGCCTTCCATCTTGGAACTTCATCGGGATTCGAACTTTGATTCACTAAGAACTTTTTAGTGATAAGACTTATATTTTTAATTATTGGATTAATTTTTGGATTTGATTCATAAACCATAAGTCCTTTTTCATAGTTTTACCTTGTTTTTCTAGGGAAATAAATTATTTTGTTAAATTTACAAAGCTTGTTGGCTTCACTCTTTTCTGTTACTTTTGTACGAGCCTAGACACGTAACAAGAGACTAAGCTGTGTTTTGAGATCAGCCTAAGCAGTGTTTAGACATGAGACTTAGCAGTCCCTAGACATGAGACAAGCAGTCTTAGACATGAGACTAAGCAGTTTTTAGACACCAGACTTGACTTGCTTTATATGAGATAGGCAGTCTTCAGACATGAGACTAAGCAGTCATATGTCAGTATCAACATTTATATGCTGACATTTTCATGTATTTTTCTTTTATTCTCATTTCATAAAAAAAAATTATCAGTGTGTAAAATTTAACAAGTTCAACATGATCCAATTGTGCATAATGGATTATCATCAACCCTTTTTTGTTCTGTTGTCAAACTTTAGGAAAAAAAATTTTGATCAAGAAATCTTATGAGAGTTACCTGGGTGCGAAGTAATATTCAGATTTGTCAAAAAACAATGTCAAGGCATGTGTGTATGTTTATGTATATATGAGCCATGATATGAGAAAACATAAATTCAAGCAATGAGATAAACTGTAAAACTCTGATATCATGGGCACATTTACAATATTATTTAACATTATGGTATGAAAGAATCAAAATATGTGTCATTCACAGTAATATCTGACACCTGTATATTAAGAAAAGCCATTCTTTGCAAATAGTCAAGATGTCAACATTTTGCCAGAACTTGCACTTTCTTCCAATATATATATATCAGGTATCTTTCAATTGGTCTTGCTGGACATTTTTCCCAAAATTTAACAGTGCAGCCTAATATTTTTGAAAATTTTTGTAAAGGCATTCAAAGAAAGTAAAAAGAAGGTTGTAACAAATAAGAAAATATTGATATACTTAAATTTGCATAAGCTGTTGCTTCAATTTCAGTATCATCCTTCCATAATAGACTAGCATTCTATCAAAGTTTTTATTTACAAAAATTAAAATAGGAAATTTATTTCAGAAAACTATACAATAGAATTTCACCCAGTAACAGTATCTTATGCCAGCCAACTGTTCTAAAAATTATTTTTTTTTGAAAATAATCAGTCTTAATATACTGATAAAACACGTAACTAAAACTGAAGAACATTTCAAGTCAAGTCCAATGGTACAATTTTATTTACTCAGGTCCACATGAATTTGAAGATGTTTAGTTGTTGTTACTAGTATTTTTATTTCCACTGAACTGGGGTCTAGGACACCAATATTTTGTTAAAAAGGTATGCACTGACATACCACCACATTCTTAAAAAGCACAATTTGCAAGGAACTGATTATTTTAATGCATTCTGGAATATAATTGTTTTGTA
This sequence comes from Megalonaias nervosa, assembly GCA_016617855.1. Taxonomy (NCBI): domain Eukaryota; kingdom Metazoa; phylum Mollusca; class Bivalvia; order Unionida; family Unionidae; genus Megalonaias; species Megalonaias nervosa. Next base: position 94,744 of record JAECUM010002499.1, read on the forward strand.
TGCAGTCAGACATTTAATTTTATATGGCACTTGGCAGAACAGGGAGGAAATGGCTAAAATGACCGTCTTAGTTTCTTGGCAGAACAGGAAGGAAATGACTAGCATGACCGTCTTAGTATTTTCAACAGCTGTATATACTTACAATCATTTCAATTCCTAATGAAGTAGAACAATTATTAAATATTCTGTATGCTGCTACATAACATCCTATACTGGCTGGAAGTCGAGATCAATCCATCCAAAGAAGTTTGATGTTTCTCGCATTAAAAACAACAAAAAGATCAACATAGTGAAATACCTGAGTCCAGGGGTGAAATGATACAAATATGCTGCATATCGAAATGTTTCAGACCGCTCCGGTGGCCTAGTGGTTAGAGCATCTGCCTCGGATGCGGGAGGTCATGGGTTCGATCCCCGGTCAAGTCATACCAAAGACTTACAAAAATGGTACTAACAGCTGCCTCGCTTGGCACTCAGCATTAAGAGGTTAGTGTTAGGACTGGTTGGCCTGGTGTCAGGATAATGTGACTGGGTGGGACGTCATGCTACATGTCTGCGGCATGATGTCCCAGTGCTAGACATCACTATAAACTGCCACACTGCAGACATCGTAGCGATATGACTGAAAAATTGTTAAAGCTACGTTAAAA